>JANCMA020499461.1:0-10493 GCA_024336925.2 Zoanthus solanderi | reverse complement strand
CACAACACAAAAAAAAGCTCTATTTTTGTATTACTGTAAGAATCAAGATTGAAACATATAAATAATAACGACATTATTTGGGTGTCAAGTCTTCTAGCTGTTCAAAGGCCTAATAACTGGGGACACCATCTTTTCACTACTCTAAGGTGGACGGAAACCCTTCACTTGACAGACAGACAGACAGACACACACACACACACAAACACACACACACACATAAACAAAGATATGTCTCCAAAGGTCTTATGGTTTAACGTACTTATCCGAGAAGGATAACCATCTGCAGATGTTAAAGCAAAGGTAGCACCTTTTTCTAAATTATTTTAAGATCCTGAGTATTGGTCCAGGCGGGAATCGAACCCTTGCCTCTCGGCACACGAAAGACTGGCACCTTACCAACTAGGCGAACAAGATAGCTTCTTAAAGTGCCTATTTCATCAAAATGGGTTTTTACTGATTCGGATAGAGCAAGAAAAGTTCGTGTTTAAGAAGATCTTTAATAAATTCTGTTTTAAACATTTAGTTTCGGAGTTTTAACGGCTTAAAGTAATTGTTTTTTAAAAAAAGGGGGAATGGGAACTAAGAACATGTTGATTGCATTCGATCACTAAGCAATAGAAAGAAAAGATTGTTTTCAGTGAAAAACTAAAATGCCTTGACCAAATTCAATGTCAAATGAAGGCAGCAACCGTTCTAACGGGATTCAATATGAAATGGAGGATGAATCACAAGATCATATAGGAGCCGGCACGACTCCACCGCGGATTGAAACTGCTACAAAGAGCGATAGAGAAAAGAGCCTTTTAATAGGCCTTGATAGGTCTTATGCAAGCATGTAATTTGCTCATTAGAATTACTTTAAAAATGAATTTATCTTAATTTTATAATCACGTTTTAGGCCACTAAACTAATTATTGCATAATTTAGACAAGATAAAAATTGAAATACTATGATAATCGCCGTTAAGCACCGTAAGTAGATGTTTTGAGAGTGAGCCGTTGTTCATAGCCACAGAGCTAAGTTTCGTTTATTTTAGTTCAACTAATATAGCATCCACACTGTAAAAAGAACTGAAGCAACACCTTACTGAGAAAACAAAGTATTCTGCCATCTGATATGGTTTCCACCATTAAGCGCATTGCCTCAGACTCACTGGTAGAAGCCCATACGTCGTAAGTGCCTGCTGCCATGACAGCGCCGGAACCTTGGTGCAGTACCACTAAATTCATTCCTCTACCTTCTTCTCCGCGATATTCCATCACCTTGAGAAGAAAAGATAATAAATTGATCTTTACGTTTGATTTTGGTTTAGTCTTGTTGCTTGTAATTTCTTACTTGAACAAACTCACCATAGTTTTGTCAATGCTGATGTACGCATGCTCTTTGTTTGTATACAACTGGATGTCTATTGCACCATACTGAAACTCTGCAATCATAAGTTGTTATTTTTGAAACTCCATTTAAATGTATATATTTTTGTAAAGCAAGCTTTTAAAACACGAAATTTTAAAGAGAAGATGAAACACACAAAGTAATTAAAAATTAGACGCAGCGAAACTGTATTAAATTTAAAGAAAAGAAACTGGGAAGTCTAGAACTCAGATGCAAAAAACGTGAGTCAAAACTTGACAATAAAATTTGCCTTATGTATTTTTTAAATTCAAGAAACTCCTTAAAGTAATAAGTTTGTTATCATTCTTAACCTGCTAGTTAATGAAAACATGAGACCTGTTCGAGAACGCTGAAGGTAACTGGAACCACATCAAAGTCATTTCAGTGAAATAGTATATTTAACGGAGTATAATCAAGGAAAGAAAAACAAAACAGAATTAAGTTGAGAATAAAGAAAAATTGACTTGACCTGGAGAAACAATAAAAACTTTTAATCCAAACACATAAAACTATTAAAGGTTGAACAATAATCCTTGGTCGCTTTGAAAGATGAATAAAGATAAATTGAAGTTTTAACTTGATTTTATTTAATAATGCAAAGCATACATGCAACTAATAAAATTATCTAGAGATAAAAAACATGATATATAAGATTTCCAATTCAATTGTTAATCTCAGAAATCTTTCCAAAGTCACCGATTATTGCAGATGAAACCATTAGGACTTGCTTTGTTTAATGCATTCAAGTTTCTTTTTCCTTTTATTTGAAAACTGCACAAAGCAAATATCATTGAATCGAATTAAGTCAAGTGCAGCTTAAGAAATTGCGAGATTCGCAAATAAAAAGCAGTTTTGGACATGCAGGAAAACCTTCACTTAATCTACAAGAAAACAATTTGACTTATCGGAACTAAATGGTTGCAGACATAATGCTTAATTAATTTCATTACAAGGTAAATCAGTATATTTATGCCAGCTTGGTCTTTCAAAGCTCGATTACTGACTTAAACCCCGGATTAGATTTTCGATCCATATCCATGAAGTAAAGGTTAAATAAAATCTGAGACCGAGTTTTATTTAGAAAAATCTTTTAAAGTATTTCAAAAACCTCTATAGATTCTCCCTTGCAAAGAATTAACTCTCTGACTGTTTTTAATCTATCTAGGGCTGAAGTTAACCAGCTTTTGAACAATCTAGAGAATTGTATTGTTAGAATGCATGGATAAACGCAAGCCAAAATTAGTTGTTTAAGAATCGAGCTACCTGTTCTCTTCGTTGTCCCTTTTTCAGCTGCAGGACTGTTTCCCGTTGGTTTTATTTCGGCGGAGGGTAGATTTAAATTTTTGTGAATCTCAGACTGGTTATCAATATCCGCTTCTCCCCCCGGCTTTCTGCGTAGATTCCTCATCGAATCAAAGAGAAAGAGAACATTTCCTATAACCATCATTGCAGCGCCAACACATAGCATCGACCTGATCAACTTTGCGAGATTTAGCGGTCTACTCATCCTTAAAACATCGAATATACAGTCGACTTGAAATAGTCCAAGAACTAGAATCAAAATAAAACCAGAAGCCTTTCGAAATATAAACTGGATTCTAATGAAGATACATAGCAAACACGGAAAATATTTTACAAATATGCCTCGCTAAAACACATTTTTTACACCAGAACTGACACGTTGTAAAAGCAATTATTCAACTGATTGTCGTTCGCCTGTCTGTCTTTGCCGTCTCACTATCTTGAGCGATGGTAACTTGGAAACGTTGAGTTCTTTGAATGCCCAACAATAATTTTAATTTTTCTACTTGCCGAATAAAAGCGAAAAAAATTTGCATTTCTTTTTGTTTTTGTTTGTTTTTAAACTTCTATAATTATAATTATTTTAATAGTTTTATTAGCTTATACCGAGCATGCGTGAAAAGCAGTGTATAGAAAGTATCACAGAGTATCTACAAAGCTTTCTTGCAATTAATGAAATCTCGAAAAACAACTAAGCCTGAATAGATTGTAGATAGATAGATAGATAGATAGATAGATAGATAGATAGATAGATAGATAGAAGATAGATAGATAGATAGATAGATAGATAGATAGATAGATGGTTTATTGCAAAAAAATACATGTGCATCCCGAGGGCTGAATTGCGTATCTACATTTAAAATAAAAGTTAAACTAAGATCTATTTACAATAAAAATATAAAAGATATAATATACAGTTTCTTCTTTAATACAAGATGTTACGATAAAAGTGTTTTTTGAAGCGATCTGTTTTCCATCTCGGTACGGCGTAGCGTCTGTTTTTCCTTAAAGTGCAATTGTTTTTGTTTGTGGCAGGCAGCAACTTTCACTTCAATTTCAAATGAAAATCTAGTCTACTAAGTACTAAAACCTCTAAAAAACTTCCAAATATCATATAAGAAAATGAGAATTTTTCTAAATATCAAGAAATTTTCTAAATTTTCTCACAAAACTTTCTAAATATTTGAAAAAATATCAGGATAATTGTGTCTAAGCCAAGTTTTGGCCCTACTGCTCATTTTAGTGGCTATCGATACTTAATGTTTATCATTTAAGTAACATACCACAGGCAATGATTTTCATTATTACTTATTGTCTGTGGCCTGTTTGTTTGCTTTGTGATACGACGCTGAGGATGCCTTCAAAGGACAAAAGAGCTGTCTATGGCTGCTAATATTCATGCTTACAGTTTTTTTTTAAGGTAGAACTATATTAGAAGAGGCAGATTTAGGTGGTTTGCAATAGTGGAGAAAAAAAAAGCTAAATCCTTTGTGAGCCTAGGGGTTCATGGAGCCAACGCTTATCTCCAGTTTCTGTAGTGTTAAGCAGATGAGAGTCTTTGACTCTCTGGACGGGACACTAATCCATCGCAGGTTAGCTCCCAGCAGATGCTGGTACTCATTACCTACCCCGGAAGGATGGAAAGCTGAGTTAGCTTAGGCAGAAAAGAAGGTAGCACAAATATTTGAATCTCGACAAAGCCGGGGATCAAACTGGGGACCTTGTGGCTAGAAGGCAGTGATCTTACCAACTGCACCAACCACACCTGCCCAGCATGGTGAAGAAATGCAGAGATAAAGTTGTTGAGGGGTAACAAAGACAGGGAAATAGATAGACCTTGAAAGACTTAGTACCCAATCGTGGATAGTGATTTAAGTTCTCTGAAGATTGATTGTAATCTGGCACAAAATCGAACTGAGTGGACGATAGCCATTAACCCACCAGTAGCCCATGCAAGCATAGAAAATAAACATTAAAATGTGAATGATAAGATTTAAAGTTAGTGTCTGTTACCAATGTGGCCAATTGGTGGTATGTATAAGGTTCCGCTTCAGTGCACATGGTGGTCATTTATACAAAGGAATCTCATTAGAATCTACTTTGAATCTCATTATTTGACCTCCATCTGCTATTGTGTTATATATCTTTGTGGGACTCAGTGAAACCCAAGAATAGTGCTACTAGTTGAAAGTCTCCAAGTTAGATGATAGCATGTACTGTATGTGCTATCTATACTCAGGCCTGTCAGTGAAAAAATCAATAGGTGTGCAATCATTCGCTCGCCTTGGCTGACCGAGCTGTGCAATGGCGTACGGTGATTTAAGTGACTAAAAACACAACAATGCAGGTGCTTGTAGATTTCGTCTGCTTTTTTAAACTGCAAAGGAGACAAACTGTCAGACTGCTTTCAGCAAAAATAATTATTTTTGATATATTTGAATGGGTTTTTCTCAACATGATAGAACTCATTTTTTACGATGAACTCAACTTTTGAGAGATGACTAAAAATAATTCTTGGTTGTACAACAAGCAAAGGAACAATCAAAAGAAAAAAAACAGAGGGGCCTGCAGCTACTTGTTTTTTCCACGAATTCTAAAAGAAAAGAAACACGATGACCTGTTTTCAAAAAGTAAGAAATCACTGCTTAGAAATACCAAGAGCGATAAATTATATATTTTAGACGTGCGATGGATTACACGTCTGGCTTTCGTTAGGCATGTGAATAGATGTGCACATGCAATCGCATGCCTTTTATTGACAGGCCAGTATACTTGATAAAATTGAGTGAGTATCGCCACATTGGACCATAAATTGTCACCTTAATCATGGTAGCTAAATAGCTTAATATGTATCTTGTTTATAGCAAATCAGGATTGCTACTATTTTTTACTTGGTGTGAAATTTCACAAAAGACTTTTCCATGACTTTACAGGACCTTTTCAAGCAAAGCCAGGACCTTTCTATATCATACAAAAATTAGTTCGACAATATACATACTACTTAACAGATTTTATTATTCCACTTTACAGAATTGGCTGAGCAGCAAGCAACCAATACTGTATGACAGAAGTTTGGGAAAATTTTCTTCTGGACAAAAATCCTTGCAAGGTGGCAGAACTTTAGAACATCATCCACAACAAAATTATTTTAACAAAGAGCTTTATTTTATTATTTTTGAATGTTAGGAAAGAACAGTTTTACTCATTTCTGGATTTCATGGACCTGCACGACCCAAATTTAAGGACTATCCAATGCCTGGGATTCCCCACCCCCGCCCCCCCAATTCCAGGACTTTCCAGGATTTTCAAGGACCATGACAACCTAGCAAATGTTCAAATCAGCAGCAAAGCTAGAGTTGAAACCCTGTACCTTATGACTAGGAAGCAGAAATCTTATCAATGTCCCTCAACCATCCTAGCTCCATAAATCAACAAAGACTCCTTATAATTATATAGAGAATGAGCTTCACCTTGGTATGGAGAACGTAACAATCTGTCCATCAACTACTGGTTCATAATTCATTCCCATATCCTTGATTGCCAGAGCTGCAGCTTTAACGAGCTGAAAAGATAATATATTACTTCCTTAGACTGAACACAAAATATGATAATTATTATAAGTATTGTTTCAAAGATTTAAAATCTTTAAAATTCATTCATCAGGCCCCAGGATTTCAACTTTTATGGGTAACAGTTTTTGGTTCTACACTCAAAAACCATTGGCACCCCAAAGGAAACTGTTTGGGGGCTCCATAATAACATGATTGTAAATTATTTTCATTACTGCAATCAAATTTAGAAGTGGATGCTGGTCTAAACTATCTTTGCAAAGGCATTTAAAGCCAGATTAGAAAAATTCATTTTAATTTAACTTATTTAAAACCACTTTTAATGACAAAAACAATGAGTGTACAGGCACTTTGTTTTTAAAAATCTTTGGCCCGAAACATCGGGACTGTATTGTTTTATCCCAAGTCCGTAATCCCAACACAGTCCCAAGATCCCAACATGATTGGGACTTGGTATGTATCCCACAGGTGGTAATGTTAGGAAACTTTTTTTAGGTTAATATGTCACCCTCGTGAAATACAGTTTATTATATTGTATTGTATGTATTTTAGTTTCTTAGTTTGTATAGCATTAATTTTATAGATAGCTCAACATTCATAACCAAAATGCTGCTGAAAATAAATAGCAAAATGATAGATACCTAAACTGTGTGTAATTCTACAACTGGTTATGGCTCCATTATAAAATTATCTTTGTAAAATCAAAGATAAAATATAATAACTTACATATATTATAATAATAATAAGATCTTATATCTTAGTTGTACTTATTTACAAGCTTTTCTGGCAGAAGATTTCTAAGTTTATTGCTTTCATAAACTTCCTAAATCATACAGCTGTACTATTGACACTCTAATACTTTTATCACTTTAAAGACAAGTTTGGTGTCTTTGCAAAACAAAGTTAAGCTTACCCCAGGTGACTTTGACATATCGACCATTACTGAATGGTTGTCTTTCAGTGAGATCTCAGCAACTTGTCCTAAAGACACTTTTTCATTATCTTTCTCATTCACAACACGTACATGATGAAATGAATGTGGTCGAATCTCAAGGGTGATTTTGTTAATATAATCTAAACGAAGCCTCTCCAATGAGCTTTGCATGTTACTTCTAAGTTTTTGAAGATCCACAAATTCTCCTGCTAGATCTGGGTCAAACTTCACCTGTAAATTTTTCTTTCTTTTCCCTGCCACAAAGATACAAAGAGAAAATTAATGCTCATAGCTGAGCATTGGGTTATTATCTGTCAGCTATCTTTGTACTTTTTGTCTGAGTCATAGTTGTAAAAAAAATTAAATATATTCACTAGAGTATTGAGCTGCTAACAATTTAAGTTGTAGCATTTCAATTCTAACATATCAGCTTGCATTATTAATTTGGGCAGGAACACTTTTTAAGCATACCCAAAATAATCCCTCAGTGAATTTACATCTGGGTGAAATCAAGAGTACAGAGGTCAGAGCAAATGAAAGATTTCTGAAAAAATGTGGTTGACTGTACTGAGGTTGTAGTACATTAGTTATGGGTTGAGGCTGCAGTGTAGGTGATAAAAAAAGTTAGGGTTTAGAGAGCTCTCAAGTTTCGAGTTTTTAAAAGAGTTTGATTTTTTAATTTGGCTTGTGTAAACCTTTTTGTAATAGACTGATTTTATTAGTCCTAGCCTTCTTTTTAATTTTAGATCACAAATAATGCACATTCAAAGGACAGTTCTGTTTAAAAAAATTTCCTGTTCAAAGAAAAGTTCCTTTCACAATTTATTATGCACCTATCAATGTTATTCCCGTGGGGGGAGGAGGGCGGACAAGGGGTAAGGACATTTTTCTCTCCAAAAATATCAAAATTCACTCCCAGGGGCATGAATAGATGATCAATTTATGTCAAAATCTCCTCCCTTAGACCATATAATCTGTTGTTAAAAAGTCATAATCTGTTACATTGTCAAAATCTTGGGCCATTCCATTTAATAACCCCCCTGAAGATAAGGTAGTTTTTCACTTCAAACCCTAAGAAAACTCTGTTCTCAGGGGTCTTCAGAAATGTATATGGATGAAGTGCTTTATTGGGGTAGCCCTTAAGAAATTCAGTAATGTCCTCGTAAATTTTCCAAGACAACCCTTCGAAAAAAGCAGAAATTTTAGATATTTATCCTCCTGTACCGTTCAGAAAATGAATAGAACAAAGTACCCCCTGAGAAATTTTTGAAGTAAGCAAACCCCTTTGAACAGAAAAACTAATCCATGGGGGAAGGGGTGTGGATATTAAATGGAAAGGCCCCTTGTCCCAGAAAAGTCTCAAATGTCAAAACACTCTACCCAGGGCAAGGCAATTCTATCAAATCCTGACCCTTGCCTACTCTCTTCACCCACGGGTATAAAATTGATAGGTACTGTACATTACTCAAGAAGTTCCCGAGAGTGACATTAGCCCAAAAATATTTCCCCAGTGGAAGGGGGCTATGTTCTCTGATCCTAAATCCAATTCCCTGCTATGGCTCAGGTTGGGGGGGGGGTGGGGGGGGAACCAATTTATCTCTCCCACAAAAGATAGCAATTAAAAAAACAACGCAAATTAAATAAATATACTAAATAGGTAACGGGTCTGAAAACATAATAATTTAAATAAACGAAATAAAAACGGTTGGTAGTGATGTGCTTATAGTTAAAGGTTTATAAAGCCAGTGATTTTTCTGTGTGTACTTGGTAACTGAAAGTGCGTTGTCTCATTTGACTCACCTTTCTTTGCTGCATAAAAACGCACAATGAAAATGCCTCCACATCGTGCTTCATTTACAAGAGCTGAGTGTATTGCTGAGAGTTGAAATGAAATTAGACGGTTCATATTTTTCGTTCATTTTAGTCAATATCGTCTGTCGATGGACTTCAACCTTTTGACCAGCGGCAGTTCTTAGCGCATGCTCATTAGTTATTTCTTCCATTTTGGGTTTGGCATTTGCCAGCCTGAGGAGTTTTGTGACTGAGAGATGACTATTTCTTCTTTTTTTTTTTCAAGTAAATCGCTATTAAGGAATGGTTTGTAACAGCGAGGTAAATACTTTTAGGAACAGAGGAGACGCTGGACAGAAAAGCGGCACCGAAAAGACAACTCATGAAGTCAAGAAGGTGGTCTTAGCTAGTGGGTATACAAAAGGTATGGAAATCATGTATGCTGCTTACGCAATTTCTACTTTTTGCAAGCTTACTCAGCAAAACATCTGTTACTGTTTGATGGTAGTTTGATTTGCCAAGGTAAAATAAAAATAATTTGATTGCAATCCGCTTTTCTTGATGCAAACTACTCAGTGTTGCGTTACACGACTTTGAAAATCAGCCCATCTTCGTGTATGACTAATACGCCTTAGGCGAGATTTAAAACAAAGAAAACGTACTTTGATCAATCTTGTGATTTTTAGCGTTTTTAATTTTAGAACGTTTGAAAGATTTTTTTATATCAATTAAAGTTTAAATATTTCTACTTTTTTTAAAAGTAATTTACACTTTGAGAATAGCTACCGCTATTATGTAAAGTGTAATGTTCTAATTAAATAAATATAACTGGAACTGGATTAAGTTTACGCCAAAAGTGCAGTCTTTCTAAATTCTTGAAAAATCTTGGAAAACTTTTAGTTTCTGAAATTTAGTTAATTAATTGACATTTATCTTATCCAGCTACGATCATAGATGATATGTGTTATTATTTTAATATCAGAAGACAGAATATAACTAGGTACAAACTCTAATATTCAATTGTATGTACAATTATATGCTTAACTACAAAATACCCTGTAACTGTCGGTAATTTACTCCTGCGCATTATTGTTCTTTAAAAATAAATGCGTGGTTAAGGTTACTGTTTAGTTTAGGTGGTGTTTTTAGTTAATGGAGCATATCTCTGTTATTTTGCAATGTAACCCTATAAACCTATATATCACTGAAAAATTTGTAAAATTCTCTAAATCACTGTTTTATTTTTATTTGGTAATTCCAAGTAAATAAAGAGAACAAAAGCATTGTTTTCCGATCTTTGTGTTCTCTTTCAGGAGTTCCAAGTCAGACGTATTACGTTTGATGGTACTAATTACAATATTTTCGTTTTTGACACTAATCGAAGTCCAAAACCGTGTCGGCATTTTTGAAAGGCCGCTTTATTTTTAATTTATAACATAGCTGCGATATAACGCGCGCTCTTATTGGTTCAAATCTATGCTTTATTACACCGATAAAGTCATGGT
>JANCMA020499356.1:0-10494 GCA_024336925.2 Zoanthus solanderi | reverse complement strand
AAGGACGTTAAACCGTAGGCCCAGGAGTAAGATCCTTGCATAGGACCTCGAGTCCTGTTATCTCTACTCCTTGAAACTTTACTAGGTTCCTAAATGTTCTAAAACAAAAGCAAATAATGATTGGTAGTCTGAGGAGTATTATTTTATATTTTATATATTATATTCTTGCTACTAATGCGTCGGGCTGACTACTCGGTCTTCTATAGGCTATATGAGAGGATTTTGTTGAAAATCCTTAATTCCCAGTCTTTATTTGGTCTTTAAGAAGTTCCAAATTGGCGATTTATGCTATACGTAATTTGTGTATGAGTTTATAAGTATTTGATCCTGGGGTTTGTTTCGATTTGAGACTAAGAACTGTTCCTCTGTTAACTGTCTTAACTTGAGGACTCTGTTCATATCTTTACGTATATAAAGACATACAGACATACCACAAGCGCGCTAGTAGCTAATTAGAAGCCACTAATATGGGCACAGTTCAAATAGACATGTCCAATATCCAAATATGTATAACTTTGCTGTTATTATAGTCACTGCAGTTATCATCATTAAATGACAAGTTTTTATTTTTGGCCATGGAATGATTCAATTCCAATTAGTATATCGTGTATCCTAATTTTGAAAGACGAAAATAAAGTCTCCCAAATTTAATTGAAGTAAAGTAGATCACATTTACATTTGTGTGAGCTATTTCTGTGGAAAAAAGGTTTGGGTAAAAATATTTTCAAAATAGTTTTGTTATCGCCCAGCTGTCGATTAACCACATTTACACTTGCGGCACTCACTAAACTGTTTGGCATTTTAATAAAGAGGTCAAGTGTTGTAAGAACGATTACATTTTAATCTTCACTGCGATATGAAAATGTTCAAAGAATTAATAGAATAAACAGTTTCTCACACTTATAAACTATCAAATTTGAAGACAAAAGTTTTATTTTGGCATGACAACTTTGAACATTTAAGCCACTTTAACAATACCTTTTCTATTAAATTTAAAATTTTTGGTCCATTTAAAAAACAAACAAAATTATTTATACATTTAAAAATTATTATATTAAATTATACATTTAGAAAATTACCCCTTAAAAAAAATTGCGTACAAAATCAATTAAGATTATGATTTTTTAGATATTTTATCATTTTGCTTTTAAAGAAATATAATTATAATTTCATGTACATTGAGAAGAGAGAGATATTTGGTTGCAGCAAAAAAAAAAAAAGTTGAAGCAAAATAACATTGTACCGCCTTTTTTTGTCAAACACAGCTGAAATGTTTGTCTGTGAAATTATTTACTGACTTTATCCATCAGGATTACAAGAAAGACAAGTGTCTCTAACAGATTCGTCAAGAGCAAAAGAGCGGTGTACTGTATCAGAGTTGCTTGTGCTTCAAACAGCAACATCTCTATGATAGAAACTTGAACAAATCTGAGAATTTTGTAATATGTGATCAGTGGGTTAATCTCTGCTCTTAATAATCTTAGTGGAATGTTATATTAAATAATCATAATTATCTTTTTTTTAAAACTGTCTTGTATATTTTAAAAAAGCTAGACTGATTTAAGTCGCATAGCACTACATGAAAGCTGATCACGTGGCAGCAGTAATGTGATATGATGTGGGGGGGGCAAGGGGCAGCGAGGCTGGAAAACAGACGGAAGCAAGCCCGAAATCCAGTCGGCAAGAATATATGTTGTCTCGCTTCGCTTGAATGTAAAAAAAAAAAAAAACAGACAAAACTTTGTACTTATGCTTAATAAACTTTATTTACGGTAGATTTAAATCCCGCAGCTGGCCAACTGGACCTCAGTGCCCATATAAGCGGTTTCAAGTTAGCACAACCACGCATACGACAAACTATACTTTTGATTTTCAGTCTAAATACTGATTGTTTATAAAGCTCAAACCTAACTGAATATCAAGCACTCTATATATAGCACAAGAATTCACCACATACACGATATATACACATTTTGAATTTCTTTTTTTAATATTCATACAGCTCCATTGAAACTTTATAGCAATACATGAAAAGTAAAAAAATAGTATATATAATATACTAGTTTAATTTATACTAAATATACTAGTTTTTTATTTCTCAAATATTGCTCTGTATTGCTCTGAATTGTGAAAAAGGAAATTCAAACTAACCACTTCCTTTCTTAAGTATTCACTTCAGGCCTGTTTTTTCAAAAACGGAAATTTGGTCATCACTAGCTATGGCTTTTCAGGTCCAGTCTACTTCACTCCATAAGAGTGGTCCAAGTTAAGTTATTCAACAGTGGATATTTACTCGTATGCCTGCGTGTGTTTACTTATTTATTGCTTTTAGCTCTTGAACAAAATGTTTAATTTTTGTTACGTTCGGTGAGTCACACATTCACTCACATGTCTACACTTTCATTGGTTTTATTTCCGATAAGCAAGAATTGTTTTCTATCGCAGTAATTGCAACAGCAAACATTTGAACGGCAATAATAAAAAACTTCAACATTGAGTTGTTTTTAATAACCCGTTACCAGAGGCGAACTCGCTCCTAACAAGCGCAAGGCCTTTTGTTCGCTCGTTAAGAGTGAGTTCGCCTCTGGACCCAGGGTATCGTTATGACTTATGTAACCTATTTTATCAATTTACTTCAAATAGAAATCAACTATATATACCGCAAGCGTGCTGGTATAGCTAACGAATATTGGCACAGTTCAAATAGATATGTCAAATATCCAAGTATGTATAACTTTGCCGTTATTAAAATCAATGAAGTTGTCATCATTAAATGGCAAGTTTTTATTTTAAAACCTCTGCTAATGGCCATGGAATGATTCAGTCCCAATTAGTATATCGTGGATCCTAATTTTGAAAGTTGAAAACAAATTCTCTCAAATTTAATTGGAGTAAAGTTGATCGCATTTATATTTGGATGAAACATTTCTGTGAAAAAAGTCTTGGCAAAAAAAATGTTTTAAAATAGTTTTGTTATCGCTCACCTATTGATATTAACCACATTTTCATTCGTGGCACGCTCCACCCATTTGCCATTATAATAAAGAGGTCAAGTGTTTAAGAACGATTTGATCTTAATCTTCATTGTGATATTAAAACGTTCAAAGAATTAACAGATTAAGCGATTTCTTACTCACGTTAACTTAAGTGCGTCCTCATATTGTAGACACGACACTTTTTAATCTCTACACTACGCTCTCAGATTCCGTTTGAAATGAAGCCCTGTCTTCGATTTTTTTGGCCTGAAATCTGGACGCCTTGACCAATTGCCAAAAGCATTGGCACAACTGTTCCTTGATAATGAATACATGTTTTAACTAGAATTAAATGACGTCATAATTGATGACGTCATCACAGAAAGTCACGAAAGTTGGAGTTTTGTAAAACTATTGTGGAATTGTTTCTAAAAATGGAAAAATAATCGTTAATTTTCATTTTCTTTCCAGTATTTTACATTTCCATCACATAAAACGGTATTTCCTATCCATTTCTTATAATATTTAGCAGTTTTAGGCAAAATCTCAAAAATCGAAAAAAAAGCCTTGGCCACCATGGTAACAAGATAATTGTCACATGATTAGTATTAAATGAAAGTTTGAAGCTCAATTTATGTTCATGCTAAATCTCATGTCGATCGGCCTACGCATAACGAAAATCTTGGGGAGGGTTCTAACGAACACCCCCCCCCCTCCCCTTGAGGCTATATGTTTGGCTAAAAGGCTTGAGGCTTGAAGGATTAATCAGGACGGAAAAGAACGGCCATTGTGCTCGATCTCGTTGACGTCAGTAACGTGGTGTGCAAGGGATCCTGGTCACACTTGTGGGTGAAAAAATATACCCAGGGTCCCTGTGTGCCTAGATTCTTTTTTTTTTTTGTATAGTCTGCCTTTTCATTTGTAAGAAATGCCAGCATCTTAGAATTTATCGACAAAAATAGAAAGTAAAACGTTAGCAAAACTCCGATGAGGATATACATAAAATATTTTCGCCATTGCTTCAAATTTTTGTTTGCAAAATTAATTTCATATTTAACTGTAGTTGCCAAATTAAGAAGGACGTATGTGCCTTAAGGCCACGACGGCGATTTGTGACTGAACTCAGAAAAGAGTAACGAAGGCATTTTTATCTTGGGCTCCTTATGCGAAGCTCAAGTAAAAAGATCGTTCTTGGTCTAGGATAAAAGTAATAGTTTCCTTCAAATACATTAAATGGATACCCATTGATGGAAACAAAAATGTTTTCAAAGTGCCAATAAATCAATGTTCAGTGGTTGATTCGAGCCCTGGCGAACATCGCGAAGTTTAACATAGATTTAGAAGGATTATCTGTTTTGTTTTGAAGTAATAAATGTTTTGGTTCAAAGGTTCTCCGAAAGAAACCAAAATATTACATCATTTCTAATATCAATTAAGATTAACTTCTTGCTCGATATCTCTTGGAAAATCTGAAAGAAACTATAAAATATTTTTAAGCAAAAATATTCTTATTATCATAAGCTTCGTAAAAGACTTAGAACTTGAGTTTTATCCTTAAGGCTTTCAACAGAAAATGAAATTATTTTCAGCCACGTTTAAGGCCCGTATACAGGAATTTTGCTGGGGGGGGGGTGGGTGCGAACAAAATTTTTTGGGACCAACCCCCCAACCCTCTGATACATTTTTCTCTCCTTAAAAAGGCTTTGAAAAGTAAGAGAAAAAAGTTCTTTGTGCTGGACACATTGTTTGCATAAGCAAATATGTTTCATCGTTATCTCAAGGGTTAATGAAAATGTGAGCTCACGGCGGAATCTAGAATTCTTTTTATTCATTACTTTGTCATTACTAAGCATAAGACTTTGAGATTTATGTAAGATGTATCGAATGTTTTCAATTTAAAACTGCTTGCAAAATTTGGCGTTTGTTCAAATTGTCCACAAAAATTGCACGTGTGAGCACTCGCTTGCTCGGATTCTTGTTAAAATGTGCTCATTCGTAGATACAAATTTGACTATTGTTCATACTCACATGACTGAACATTTTGCTTGCGACTGCTTGCATGCTTGCAAATGCTCGCGAAATCATTAGATACCCCTTTTCTAAGAAAACCAAAATGGCCGCCTAATTTTTCTAGGTCAGAAACAAGGTTCAAGGTTATGACGTCATGGGCTGACACGTGCTGAGTTTCACTCAAACATCGGTTCATTTTACTTCGTACCATCTCCAAAGCAGAAATTTTTGTCAATTTAGTGCGGGTAGTTAACAATTGTTACAGTTATTTTTATAACAATATGTAATTCACACATCTTAGTATGTTTTTGCACTGACATGCAAAACTGTGCACGACGTACGTGACAACACGTTCTGGAACTTCATATAAGCTTGCACGAATTCATACACCATTCTTAAATAACCCTAAAGGCCCGTTTAAACGGATGCAACAATTTTGGACAACATCATATCCAACACGGTTGGGCACAACATGTTGTCTTCGTTTTAACACCATGTTAGAACATGTGTTGGGCGATGTTGGATGAAGTTTCTGTCAAACTTTTCGTCCAACGTCGGCCAACATTTTTCTTCGAGCATGCGCATATGAGAAAATTCATTGGTACTCAGTCTATCCGCGTACGTGAAAGCGAGTGTCTTCCAGCATTAGTTCGCGCACAATGTTGTTAAAAAACCCTTCTCGTCTCTCTACCTTATCCATGCTCTTGTTTTGCCTCTCTTTCGTCTCGGCTCTTCATCTTCGTCCATTAACTCAACTTAACTTAACTGCGTTTACAACAAATTTCTGTTTTTTCTACAATTGAGAAACCGCCATAGTTTTTGTTTTGTAAACAAATTAAAAACGATTGCGTGATATTAGGATGTCTTGTTCCCAGAGCCTAGCGATCACATACTAATATGTGGTTCCTGGTAACGATCTAACATGTCGCATGGTGCTGGCTTCGTTTGAACACTATTGCTTCCAACACTATTCAACATTTCCCAACCTGTTGCTTCCAACAATGTTGAGTGATGTTGCATCCGTTTAAACGGGCCTTAACCATGCAAGCTACTCGAACGCAATTTTAATCTCTGGTGCATGATGGTTAAAATACCTTTAAAGTGTTATTGATGTTCTTTAATAGCTGCTAAGTGCCATTTAATTCCGTTTCTGTCAAAATCTCTTAAATTCTTGTCAATTACAAAACATGTTCCACTTTGCCTTTCGTCCTGTTTTGTGAAATACAATACTGTCACCTTGTTTTACTAATTTTATCATATATACTTGATAACTTTCACAAATGCAGGCTTTATGCTCTTGGTTTTGAAAATGGAGTTGTTGTATACATTTTAGTATTTCGAGTATGTTTTGAACATATTTCATTAAGGCCTTTTACAATAAACGGAGCAAGTAATTACAACAATGGCAGAGCTGTTTTTTTTTTCTGGAAACTTGATAGTTCAATTTTTTTCGTCTTATCATCTTAAGTCGATTGATTCATCAGTTTTTTAAGTTGTTGATATAGTTCTTATTATGCAAAGAATGAAATATTCATTCGCGTAAAATACTTCAGATACTATTGATAATATGATGTTTTATTGTTGGATGCCATTCAACTCAGTCTCTCTCAAAACCTCTTGAGATCCTTGAAAATAAGAAAAGAAAAATGTTCCACTTGCGACTCCATTTTTAATATGAACTTTGCAGGTATTTAAAGGCAGAATAAACCACTTCCTCAGTGAGCGATCTCTCGCCTTGCTTTGCTTGATAATACTAACTATACCGGCTTTATGCATTTGTTTCTTAAGATGGAGTTGCTTACACTTTAAAGGCGTGTTCTTTGGAGTTCATGTTTACATGAACATTTTTATTGACCAGTTTACTTCAAGAAAGTGAAATCAGCAGAGTTTAATTTTCAAGTTGACGCGTTCTTTTCTTCTGAGGATAAATGATTGTAAAACAATTAAAAACATAGTTTGTTTTTTTCCCATAAGGCTTGTCACCTAAGTGGATAAATCTGTTAACATGACCTTAACACTAAAAACGTTTTATGTAAATCTTGTGACACACCACGTGGATGAAGCGCGTTTTTGTAAAAGATAACAGCTCTCAAAGGTTTTCAGTCTTGAAAACATGTTTGGCTATAGCCATGTTATTTGTCTTTTTAACATTTTTAGTCGCATGTAGTCTTGATTCCATGTAACTATAAGTACGTCTTTGAGTCGATTACTCTTTGCTATTTTTTAAACTTAGTTAGAAATGCACTGTAAAATCTCCTACAAAAACATAGTGAAATGTTCCTGCCAGTATCGTTATCACGACGGAAGAACAGTATTGTTGGTATCTTTTTTATGCTTTTGTAACTTTATTGTTGCCTTTCAAACCAGTTTCTCTCAAAATGCTCTTGAGATCCCTAAGTGGAGGATAAGAACGCAATATATAAGCTATACTTGTGCCGAGGGGCTTCTCGCCTTGTTTTATTCTTACTTGATAACACTCACAAAAGCCGGCTTTTACGCACTTATTTTTCAAGATGGAGTTGTTGTATACATTTTAATACATAGAATGTTTTGAACAAAATTCAATCAGGCTGTTAAAACCAGAGCAAGCTGCAGTTTACAACAGAGCCTATAGTTTTTCCAAAGCTGACACTTTTTGCACTTTCTATAGCCTATACTCTTATTCATTGAGTCTGGTCAAGTGACTTCTAAAACTAAAGCTATAGTGACAGCTTATCGGCTACTAATCACTTTACAACAACTAGTCATTAAGTTTATCTTTTTCTTCGATTTTTTTATATACAAAACTGTTTTTTTTCCCCAGGAAACTAATCATACTTTAGTCAATTGACCCATCATATTTTTAAGCTGCTGGTTTAGCTTCTAATAGATATGATAAAAAATAAAATATGTATTCATTCCCATAAAATACTTTAAAATATTATTGATAATGTTTCGTTGTTGGATGCCATTCAACTCAGTTTCACTCAAAACCTCTCAGTTGAGATCCTTGAAAAAAAGAAAAGAAAACTGACTGTTCCACTTGGGATTTGTTTTTAAAAATAAATATGAACTTTGCAGGTATTTATAAAAGCAAAAAAAAAAAAAAAAACGCTTCAACAGAAGGGACCTCTCTTCTTGCCTTGTTAGATAATTGTAACTATATATACCAGCTTTATACATTTGTTTCTTAAATTCCTAACACTTTAATAATGTGTTTTTGGACTTTAGTTTGTATTGAGCCAGTTTGCTTTGAAAAAGTGAACAACAAATAAGTGACAGTTTATTGACAATTGACTACGTGAATAGAGCGTGTCCAGCCAGTCCTCAATGTTTTCAGTCTTGACAAATGCATGCTTGGCTATAGTCATGGTATTTATCTTGTCAGTTTGTCATCTCCTTATGACTCTTCAATCTTTTTTAGTTCAACTCTTGATAATTCCGTGTAACCATAACTACGTATTTGAGTCGATTAATCCGTGCTACACACTTTTTTTTACAAGATTCCAGTTCATAAGAATCATGAGGCTCAGATTTTGGAAATTTTAAGAATTTTTTAAAAATTATACTGAGACACAATCACTCGACTCCATCGATCTAGTGAAGTTTGAAATCATACCATTTTAGTAAAACATGTACCTTTGGTATCACTGCTCCAAAAAAATGATGACCTATTTTGAAACTATTATTTAAGAATTATTTAAGGCTCAAAATGTCAAAGTTTTAAAAATCACGAGGCTCGGGAAAAAAAGTACGATTCTCATAAAAAGAAAAATGTGTATTTATTTAGTGAAACATTTTAATAGTGTATTTTATTATACATTTTAATGTATAATAGCGAAACATTTTTGCAATATACTTATCAGGACAAAAACCAAAATGTTTTTTGTTGTTGCTTTAGTTTCTTGGTTAATTGTCACTCAAACCCACTTTTCTGAAAACCCTTGGAAAAACAAAAAAGAACAGTTTTTTTACAACGTGCTTCGCAGGCAACTCCAGTTCATATTTTAAAAGCGGAACAAAGCCCAGGGGCTCGGCGGCTCAGATTAGCTTTTTCTGGTCTAAAAATACCATCTGGAATCGTGTACAACCTCATGTCTATCTTTTGCTGATTCAAATATCTTTACTAAGGAAGTTACTAAATTCTGAAAGACGTTTTTGTATGTAAATATTTTTGGCAAAGATTTAAACATCTTCCTTAAAGTTTTGAAGATAATGAAAATCTAGTCAATTTGCAAGGTGAGATGCCTTTTTACAAGTTACTTGCGAAAGTAAAATGCCAGTTTCACAAGAATTCGCAGCTCACTTAAGAAAGACATTTATTGTTACGTCGATCCTAATTATTATCTTATTATCTTTTGTGAAAACTAGCCAGTATTATTGTCGATATTGGCTAAAGTCAGTTAATAAAATATAGGTTTGTTATAGGTACAAATTAGCAGCTAGATTCTACATTTATCATTCTCATTACAAACTTTACTTGTATAAAGTTTGCTGAATATTCTTTCAACAAAACTATTGATGTGTCTTAAGATAAAAGTAAGAACAAATTATGATTTTTATAACTTAAAGTTGAGTAACTTTTTAAAACATATGCCAGGGAATGACTAGTTGTTCATAAACTTTTTGCGGCGAGTTTATGAAATACTCTTTTACCTTGATTTATCAAAATTTATATTCTAATACTTATTTTGAGAGCTAGGTAAGTTTAAATGAAAATACATACTTAAATTAGAGTGGGCTTTTGAAAAATTCCTAAGTGAGTAGGGAAAAAAATATACGTCACTGATCGAGTGCCACAATGAAAAATCTCACAATATATATTAAACACGTGTGTGTTATTGTTTAGAAGTGTATATGAATGTTCTGTTGACAAAACATTTTACGTCCAGTAAATGTTATCGTTTCCTTGTTGTTTTATCCTGGCATTATTGTAAATAAGTTGAACAACAGAATTTTTGTAAATGGACGTTACAAAATTTGCGACAAAAAAAAGATTGTTTTGTGTGAAGTCAAGAAAAACTCCAAAATTTGCGTTATGTACAAGTCTTATGCCTAATTTTATTTTGCGGATATATTTCAGTTTATCTAGGATTTTTAACTTTTAACAACATATTTCAATGTTGATGAAGGTGTTCATTGTGAGAGAACATTGGTCAAACGGTTGTGAAAATCTGGTATCAAAAACTGGTGCGAAGAGTTTTTTGAGTTTGAGGTAAGTTAGTCGAATATTGAATTAATTGATATAGATTATGGTAAGTTCTACATTTTGATTTTTTGTTTGAATTATAATGTGCTTTGTTTCTTAAGCCATTATGTTTGTTAATAGCAGTTGATAGATATATAATGTTATTATTGTATATTTTCAAATTCTTTTATAGGTATAATGTTCTTTAAAACATAATTTGCATTGACGTTCGATCATCAGCAAACTGTTCTTTAAGTGTTTTTAATTTTTAACCCTATTCCGTCAGGGCCTTGGCGCCGGAGGGAGATGTAGGAAGGATGTGGGAAGAGATTAAGGTGGGGG
>JANCMA020499249.1:0-10494 GCA_024336925.2 Zoanthus solanderi | reverse complement strand
TCAGTCTTTTGCAGCCCGCTGAGCGTGTGTTTTGAAGAGGCCGATTTTCTATTTGGCCGCGTTTATTGATAATAATTTATTATTATAGCGTTCTTTGATAGCTAGCTAGTTCCGAACCTTAACGGAGTTTTCATAGTTTTAGGTTAAGTTATGGTAAAACATGATAGAAGCACAGGGTTTGATTGTTTTCATTGGTTAATATACTTCGTAGCTAACACTTTCATTGGTTACAGCAATTTTTTCAGCAGTCAGTGGTTTGGGTCATGTTGCAGTAACAGCTTCTGTAGATGAAGATTTAGCTACAAAATGCAGTAACTCTGGTGAAAATAAAAAAATGTTTCAAGACCAGCATTTTGAAATGTCTTTCTAATCCCCAAATCTTATATAATTGATGCTTCATTTCGCTACAGCAATTATCAGTCGTGTATGTCAAAGCGAATCTCCACCATTTCGTCCAGCCATTCCAGAGGACAAAGGAAATGGATTATACGTACCTTTGATGACGTCATGCTGGGACGAACAACCGCTGAACAGACCAAGTTTCACTGGCATACTCAAATTGCTGAGAAAGATAAACGGAGGAAAGTAAGAATAAATCTTTCCTTTTATTATGTCGGTCCTGAAGATGATCAACTCTCATTACCACATTTTTATAAGTTTTTTTACATCTGCGTTAATTTAGAATTCGTACGGATCCACGAGTAGAAGTCTTTTCTTGTTTTAACATTTAGATTTATCAATGCTGATAGATACTCTCCAAGCATAGATGCACAAACACGCCAGAAGTTCACTTGAAGGCAATAAAATGGGCACCAAGTTGTTTCGGTTAAGTAGAACAATAGGGCTTATCCCTGACGGCCTAGCTGCTACGGCTAGATCTTATAAGCAGCTATTTCGGTGTAGTATTACGCCAGGGATTATCCCTGACGGCCTAACTGGCACGGCTAGATCTTATTAGCAGCTGTTTCGGTGTAAATGTAGTAGAACACCAAGGCTTACTCATGACGGCCTAGTTGCCTCGGCTGTGGATCTTATAGGCTTCACCGGAACGGCATAGCTAACAAAAAGCTCAGGTTCCCAGTAGTAGTAAAAGCGTAATGCTTGTGGGATCAGCTTAAATGATACTCAACAAGAATGGATGGCACATATCCGCCAACAGCTAACTTGGAGCCACGAAAATAGGCACCAAATCTGTTGAATTAGCTCCCTTTTGAATGAGGCATAACTGTCATTTACAACAACGTGAGCCCAAAATTAACCTAGAGTTGCCAATGACTGACTCATACATACAGCTCTGTTTCTTGTTCCTGTTAGGCAAATTAATATCATGGATAACATGATTTCTATGATGGAGAAATATACAGATCATCTTGAAGAGACCGTCTTTGAAAGAACTCAACAGCTAGAAGAGGAAAAAATGAAAACAGACGCACTTCTTTACCGAATGTTACCTCCGTAAGTATGATCTACGGAAGCGTTATCAATTGCTTATCTCGAAAATGTTTTTAGAATTTTTGTTTCTTTGAATTACCTAAATCAAAATTACAGTTTTGATACCACTTATGTAAACTTTTCTCAACCTAGATTATTTTCTTAAAAACAGAGAACAAATTGCACAAATCGAACTGTCGATACTGCAGTCGTCACCACATCCTCAATGTGGACCATTCGATTAACATATTTTCTATTTTTTTTTATAAGAACCCAGCTTATAAGATCACGAGGCTCAGATTTTGGAAATTTTAAGAATTTTTTAAGAATCATACTGAGGATCGATCACTCGATCCGCACAAAAAATTCTTCTATTCGCTTTTCATGACTATGGTACTATCCCCTTTCTTTAAACTACTAGTTTCTATGGAAACCATTTAAGGTTTTTTACGATCGACTAAAAGTGACCAAAAAATACCACACCATCCTCTTTCGTTCTTCCGCCTGCAGATTTTTCTTGCATTGTAAGGACTTACATTTTTAATCTATGCTATAGTTATATGGGGTAGCACATATGAATCAACTCTCAAGCCAATTTTTATATTACAAAAGAAATCAATACGCATTATTACTTTCTCACCGTTCGATTGTCATTCTAGCCCTTTGTTTAAGTCTCTTCAGATAATTAAGTTCTTTGACCTTGTCACATTCCATGTTGCTATATTCATGTATAAATTCCAAAATCAACTTCTTCCTGCTACTTTCCATTCCTATTTCACTAAGGTGACTAATGTTCATAGTTACAATACTAGACTTGCAAGCATCAAAACAATCATATTATATTCCATATGTAAGAACTACAGCTATGGTAAGTTCAGTGTTCGATTCAAAGGACCTTCAATATGGAATACAATTGGAAGCGATATAAAGTCATCTTCATTGGCAAAATTTAAGAAAAAAATCAAACAACAGTATTTAGATAAGTACTAGATTTGCCATTTGGAATTGTAATGTTACCTGATAGCTTTAAGTTATTTACAGCATAAATTATTTATGTATAATCTATGAAGTGTTGTAGTTGATATTAACTTTATGCTCACTTTATGTGTGTGTGTGTGTGTGTGTATGTGTATGTGTTTGTTTTGTGTGCCCTGTATGCCACTGATGTGTGTCCGACCTAATATTAATTTTTCAATATGTACTACTAGCTACCTGTTCCTATTAGCGTTTGTTGTTTCAGGCAGGCAGTCCCCTCCATCTTTTTTACTGATAACTATTAATGTAACCATGTATCATACAAGGGGAGAATAAAGAGTTGTTGTTGTTGTTGTTGCTGTTGTTTTTGTTGTTGTTGTTACTTCAGCTCTCTCGATTTAGTGAAGTTTGAAATCATACCATTTTACACGCACCTCTGGTTTCACTGCTTCAACAAAATAAGAATCTATTTTGAAACTATAATTTAAAAATTATATAACAACAACAACATGTACAACAACAACAATATTGGTTTATTGGCACTTGGAAAACATTTAGTTTACATCAGTGGGTATCCAAAAAATGTAAATGAAAAAAAGCTATTCCTTAGTTTTAATATAAGCCAGGCTTAAAGTGTCAAGATTTTAAGAATCGCGAGACTCGGGGAAAAGAGCACGATTCTTATAAAAAAAAATGTGTGTACTAAAATTGCTTGTTGCTCACGCCATCATTATCGACATCCTGTTTTATCAACCTTAGGACTGTTGCGGAACAGTTAAAGAGAGGCCAACAGGTGGAAGCGGAATCTTTTGATCAAGTAACGATTTTCTTCAGCGATATTGTAGCATTTACGTCCCTTGCTTCAGAAAGTTCTCCCTTACAGGTAAAATTGAAAGTTGCCATTTTTTTTTTACAGTTTTTATCGTTTTCATTATGTTGAACAATGAAAAAAAAAATTTAATTTCAAAATTTTAAAAATTCGTTTTGAAACCTCATGTCCTGAGTTGCTAAAGGTTATGGAACTTTCTTTTTAATTTTTATTATTTTGTTTGAGTTGTGTTGCGTCTTTTGCTTCGGCTAATTAATTACGCGTTAATAGCTTTAACAGCTTTAATAGCTTTTAGCTGATTGGCTCAAGAGGGAAGGCTTTTTTATAATTGAGAGCAAAATTACTCGGCGCTTATTGGGTTCTGGTTTGCGAAAGTTGTTGTTTCTGCAACAATGACATCCCGCTTTGCCGAAATTGATAAAAATGGTATTCAAGATTCTAGAGAAAACGAAAACACTAGAAAAAGTACGAATTACTGGCTAAACGTATTTTAGAAGTGAGCACCAGCAAGCGTAGTTGAACAGTGTCTTGATTGGCTTTGAAGAAAGCTCGCGAAGAGTTTGCCCTGGATGTCATAAACATGTAATCGCATGGTCCTCGTAAAATTTAGGGTTAATTTCCCTTTTGTTTTCAAGTTTTTTCCAAATTGCGGAGAGAAACAAAGAATGCATCTTAGAGATGGGTTTCTAGCTGATCAGCTTGATCCAATATACGCGTGGCGTATAACATGTAATGACCTCGATAGATATTAGCTGATTGTTTTGTTATTTACTTTGTGATAAAATTATCAAAGGCATAAGGTAATCTGAAGTAACTCAGTCTGCAGTATGAATTGCCTGAGTCGCGAAGCGGTTACGTTTTATTTCAGCACTGTTTACAGTATATATTTCCGTTATTTTATGTCATACACCCTTCAACCTAAATACATTAATACCAAAGGTTATATATTAAATAATGGTTAAAGCGTTTATTTTTTAATTATTCACTTGTACTTGAGAAGGACATCTTTGTTTTAAGCTGAATGTTTTTTTGTGGAGTTCAAATTAACTGTCATTCAAATTTCTTTGTTATGATATCCCAAATGCATAGCTCAGCTGGAATTCCCAATCTGCGTTGGAAATTTTTAATGTCTGCATCTTTAAGTTTTTAGAGCTGACTCAAGGATCTTTTACATTTCGTAAAAATGGTCGGATGGGGACGCTAACCAATTTTATTTTTTTACTTGGTCTTTTATTTTGACTAAATCAAGTTTTTTTTACAGATTGTGACTCTTCTGAACGACCTATACACATGCTTTGATAACATCATAGATTCCCACGAGGTCTACAAGGTACAGCATAGTGAGTAATATACAACGTAGCTATAGTATTTCTCCACGACAAAAAAACGTAGTTGAGCTGACCTAAAAACGGCCGAGCAAAAATTCTAGGATCGACACTAAAAGAGTTTATGGGGGGATGAAAAGTATGGAGGGGGGGGGGGGGAGAGGTTATGTTGTCACTTTTCTGTAGTGAAGCTAAGAGTTTACGATGGAAACCAAACTATTGCATATTTTTAGTACTTTCATTTGTTTTATTATCCTATTATTCTTTTTTTCTATTATTACTGTACAGCACTGTTCAATGGTTGAGAAACAGCGCTATATAAATTATTATTATTATGTGTTTCTATAGTTTCCCGCAGAGCCAGATATTGCGTAAGGTGCTCATTCTTTCCCTTTAGCTTAATCTCTCATGGGGTCATTATCAGCTCACTTATAGATAGTTTGAATAGATTTTAGGAAAAATCATATCTAGATTTTATTTTGTCTTAACCCTTTCAGTCCCACTTGTATTGTTAAATTCTCCCAACTTAAGCCCATACTTTTCATTAAACAAGTTTGAGAGAATTTTACTTTTAATCTTTAGTAGTTTGCTTTGTTTGATCAAATCTCATTTTCTCATTACCAAATGTCTTATTTTGTATGCGTTGTGTAAGGAGAAGTTGGGTGTTAATAGCTAACTGGGACTGAAAGGGTCAAACTGAGAAACAACAAACTGAAGAAATTTCAAGTCCCGGCTCGGATTATCAGCTTTTTTGAACTAACTATCAAGAAATTGAATGTTTTTCATTAATCTCGCTATAGCTACTATTTGTGTAATTTCATTAGCCAAGACCGACATTTTAAATTCATGGGGAAGCAGCCAAAGTATTGTATGTTTGATAGTAGGCCATGTGTTACTGGTCAGCGGTCATAACTTTTTAGAGTATTATTAGTAGATGGAGGATATTAAATGGCCGCCCGGAGATATGAGATTTCTCTTCAAATGTAGATAATTATCAACACGAGTGGAAAATTTTTGTTTCTCCGAGCCGTCATTTTATATTCTATTTATTCTATAAACATGCAGCAATGAATTTAACAAAGGCACTGCTGTGATTGCCAAAGGAACTGCATGAAGAGGAGAGATTTTTATAAGTAATCATGGCAACAATGTTATCTTCAGGTGTTAAAGTATTCGATTTTCGTACGAAACTCACCTTTTATTTCATTGGTGTTTATACAATAAATAACGTTTGATAATGTATCGATATTTCCTTGATAACACAAGTAATGATTATCAAGAACGTGTATTACATTTAGCAGGTTTATCGCAGAAATGAAATATCTGGAACGTTGTATACTGTGGTAGATCTTATGCTTTCAAAAACAGTTCTATATCGCAAATCCCACTAGAGTTATTTCCGATAGGTATTCTCTTATAGACCTAATTAGAATATAAACGACTTCCACACGCACACACACTTCATTAAACTTGTTTTTTACAAGGTCGAGACAATTGGCGACTCGTATATGGTTGTTTCTGGATTGCCAACAAGAAACGGTATCAGACATGCGGGGGAAATTGCCAATATGTCTCTAGACCTACTAAGTGACACTTGTTGCTTTAAAATTCGTCACATGCCCTGCAGACATATTCAGCTGAGAATTGGAATACACTCAGGTAAGAAGGGAGATGTTTTTATTTCTCGGTTGGCAAAATTTTAGGGAAAACTTATGCAAAAATAAAATTATTTTATCTTTAGGCCAGCAAATTTTGCATGAAGTTAAAGAAACTAAGGATTCTGTTCTAAGTTAGAGAAAATACCAAAAAATTATGAGCTTAGAAACTTGCCTTTTTCACAAAAAGGCAAAAATGCAATAACGAAAGATAAAGCAAAAAGATAAGGGGAAGAGAGTTGTATTTTTATTGCAAAAAATAAATGTGACTTCAACACTGAAAAAGAAAATAAATAAAAAAAGCAGTTTAGTCGGGTTGCAGATACTTAGAGGCCGAACATCCATTAAAACTGAAATATTTTCCTAACGCTTACTATGTTTTTGTGGTTATCGTAGGCCCTTGTGTTGCTGGCGTTGTGGGGATAAAAATGCCTCGCTATTGTTTGTTCGGAGACACAGTAAACACAGCTTCAAGGATGGAGTCAAGTGGATTAGGTCGGTACCGCGCACATTTTTAACTGGTCAGCGGTTAGCTCTTTAATCTATAGTCATCACCTAGCACAGTAGTTGAGAAAGTTATCTTAATATCTGGTACGTGCTTAAAAATTACGTCATTGAATTTACCAATAGTATTTACAAAAGTAACCGATATCCATTTTCCCGAGCTCTGATTGGCTCCCGTAACTCGTGATACTATTAGTTGATTTTGAGACGAAAGTCAAAATGGCGTCTCGTTTCCCGTCAGTTCAGCTTTTTCTATACACTTTACTTATCCATTTGAATCTTTAAACTGTCTTTTCACAGCAATAACCTTAAGTTATGTCAAAAAAAGTTGCGATTAAGCAGAAATAATGAAACTTGATCACGTGTTTAATACTGGTCAAGAACTATATGACAATTGCTTGCACTATAGCTATCAAACTTTTGCAGTAACTCGATGTGTAATTTTCAGCTCTTCGTATTCACGTCAGCCCAGACTGCAAAGCCATTCTTGATCAGCTCACAGGATACCAACTGGAGGAACGGGGATTGGTATCCATGAAGGTCAGTTTTCTGGTGAAAACGATAACAGCCAATCAGAATCCCCCCCCCCTCCCCCTCTCTTGATGAAACTTTAACATAACGTTTATTGTTTTTGTGTGTGTACTGCAGTCATCAACAATGACTAATGAGTAACTTGCGAGTTGCTTGAAGTAGTCAAATCCCCCGGGAAGGAGACTGGGGCGGAGATGCTTGTCGGAAAAAACAAACTTGAATAACAGGCCTGCTGTCCTCTGTTGAAAAATCATTGGCTAATATTATCGGCGCTGTTTCTTTATCCATTCCCTGGAACACGCAGACAGCAAGACTTCGTTGACCCATTTGTTTACTACTTGATGTAAACGAATTTAAAAGGATTACGATTTCATCATTAGTGGAATGTAATAACACCACATGTAATAACACCACATGTAATAACACCACATGTAATAACACCACTTGTAATAACACCACTCTTTAGAATGTCAATAACTTGAAGTCAACTACCGTCAATTTTGAATAAAGTTTCAAATCAAAGCACTGAGAGTGGGCGGGTTCACACGAAAACCTTTGACCGTTCATCTGCAACTGCAACTGATGAATTCCTGTTATCAGCTCAGATTTTAACCAATCTCTCGAGGTGAATTTAGCAGTAGACAAGCTTGGCTTAACCGTACAATTATGCAAATGCCTCTCTTGGCCAATCAGAATTTATACGTTGACAAGCATACAAATTTCTTGTCTGGCTAGTCTCGCTGCACAACGCCGGGAGGTATCGACCGGAAGTTAGTTTAGAACAGGGTATCAAAAATTCAAAATCAAACCATTTCTAGTTTAGAACAGGGTCAGATTTGTGAAGGTCCAGCAGCACACCCCCAACCAAAATTCTTGTGAGTACCGTTCCCCCCGGCCCCCGATCCCCCCGATCCCCTACCACCTCCCCCGTCCCCGGTAAGCGGTACTAAATCCTTGAATTCTTACCCCTAAGACGTATGACGAGCATCCCCGCCACAAAAAGTTGGGATTTCCCTTCCGGGGCCAAATCCGTTCCTCAATCCTTATGATAGACGTACATAGCGCCAAAAAACGTTTTTAATAATCCATTGCAACCACCACTTGGTATATCACTGTGCGTATTTACTAATAAATGATACAAAATCATTATATCACTATGGAGCCAATGTTATTTTCTTCTCAATTTACACAGCTCTAGTCTAAAACTTTCCTAAGGTTGGCTGTGTGATAGCCTTTTCTGCTGTTTGCCTGATCTCATTCATATCTTCTCACAAGCCATCGTTTCAACATTTCTTTTGGCTCTCCGGTTCCCGAACGTTTTTGAGCAAACCCCTATTTTGATGTTGTTTCTATGATTGTCGGATGTGTAAAAACATCTTAATATTAACTGTGCAGATATTGTTTTTACTTGCTATTGACTATTGTAACAAAGCCTCTTTCAGTCTTTGCTTAACATATAATGGGACGTGCTGATAAAAAACATTGCGATGACGTACGTACTTAAAAATCCGCAATTTATTTTAAAATGTTTGGCACGAATATATTACTGATTTTAGAATGAAACTAATATATCAATATATAGTAAAATTTTTAATTTGCTCAATTCTTTATAGCTGTGGAATGCCCGCTACTGTCTAAAATTATCCACTTATAGTCTATTTCACGACGCGTTTAGGTTTGAGTTTAACCCAGTTAAACAATGATTTAACATAAAATATATACTGGACATTTATTTCCCAGGGTAAAGGCCAGATGCTAACATATTTCCTGACTGGCAAAAAAGATTTCAATAAACCTTTACCTGACCTCAAAACCGCTGCCTCCTTGGAAGACCACGAGTTCAAGTAAACAATAGAACATCAGTAAAAAGGTAAGTGAAAATAGTGACGATGGTTAGTCTTTCAGTTTTGATAGCCCATTATAACGGGCTAGGACATATTTGTTCTTCTGAAGAGTAGTTTTAGATTTAATAAGTTTAACAAGACAAAACTATTTTACTTATATTGTCAAGTTGTGTTATGTATATGCACAGAAGGAAGCTGTAATTAAATGCAGTGATAGGTTCTTTTATTATCAGCCATTAATAGAGACAGAGTACGTTTTCCTAAGTTGCTCTACGGCTTAGTTGTTAAGATGTAAGCGTCGTACAGCATACCTGGTTGTATCGTGTATCTGTTTCGACCTTCTACTGACAATGACAAGCTTTTTCCTACGTTATATTCGTTTGGTAAACTTTCTAAGAATTCATCATCTGATCATTGTGGCTACTGCAAGTAGACTTGGAATGCGAAGAAATTTATAGAACATAGATAGTTAAGAAAACCGTTTGAATCTAGTTTAGAATATATATGTTTTATTTGTGCGTTCTATCGATTACAAGCTAATTTTAGCTTGTTGTAGCATTGGCGTTTAGTTTCTGAATGTTATCAAGACATTAAATATCAAAATTAAAAGATTGGAAGAAAATGTATATAAGCGGCAAAATGTAATAAATGTATTATTTAATCGAAACTGCTATACCGCAAGTTTAAAAGATTCGCGGGCTTCCTGTGGTATTTGGTAACTTGCCTCGGCTTCCTGTTGTGGTGTAACATACTCACTTACCCAGGCAATATAACAAAGTGGCTATCGTCTATCGACGCAGTTGCCACAAAAACGCATATATAGACCCAACCATCATGCGCTTTCTTCGTAAGACAAGCCTGCTCAAGTTTTCAGTCCATTGTTTTCTTTGTTTATTCGCTAAATAAAATCTTCTGCTAATGAAACAAATCAAAAACAATAACATCAACAATCATTCGCTTGTAATTATCTTTTTACGAACATTTCGCAGCAACCCGACTAGTGTGATACTACAACAAACTGAGAAGATTGAAAACCTTGCCGTGAAGTGTCAGACATGATGTTGCCTACAAAACCTAACAAAAAGATTCCATTGAGGGCCTGGATGACAAAGGGACAAATTGTAAGGTATCAGCTGCAGTTTGCCTTGGGGAAAAAATTAAGCCAGACGTTTTCATAAACAAGAACAAATTACGTACAAGCCAATAAAAATATTCGGCTTTTAAGTAGGAGATGATCCTCCTCAGACTGTAAACCAAGAACTTGTTTAACAACTAAAAGTAAGATTTTTAGAGCAAACATTTGTTTCTAGAAGATCAGATTCACTGCGTTCGGAGGAAAGAATGAATAATCCAAATGACAACTTCAAAATTAGATAGTATCAATTTGAAACAAAACTATA
>JANCMA020499142.1:0-10494 GCA_024336925.2 Zoanthus solanderi | reverse complement strand
GAATAGTATTGAAACCAATACGAAAAGAAACTGCAATGAAAGCTTGAACAAGATTGAATTCAGATTGAATCTTAGACTCACTCAAAATACGAGTGAAATTGAAGAGGCGATGCTTGCATTTTTTGATGAAATAAAAGCAGAAGTCTACGAAAAAGCAAAAGCAACCCAAAAAAAATATTTTAAAATAAGTGATAGCTGTATTATGGTAGATCCTGAATACCTAGATACTTACCATGAACTAGATAAAGTAATGAGTTATTTTAATTGCTTAAGAAAAAATGAAAAATGGTATAGGGATAATAAAGAATTATACCATAAAATTGAAGAATATTATCAAGAAAACAATCCTAGTCACTTATGGTCAGTTTCTGATTGTACTGATGCATTTCATGGAAATCCTAGTGTTAAAAGTTTTGATGAATCCTATGATAGTTTTACCAATACCGTTTTTAAAGATCTCAAACAATATTGTCATTACTATGGTTTTATTCCCTGTGATCTTATATTAGAATTTTATTTTACAAATTTTTGTAATTGTGATAGTTATTTAAATGGTGATTGTATGTGTGATGATTGAGAACCGGATTCCTGTAGGTGATGGAACAAAGGTGTCAAAGTGAAACACGATATGCGCCTGGGGGTCTTGATGCCTATCTGAAACACATTTGAATTATGATGTGATGACAGTGCTATTTAATAGAGGGCTACTGTTCTCTTCTTTTTCCTTCCAAATGTGGAGGGTTAAAGAGGGAGGCGGGGGAGCATTTTACCGCCTCAGCGCCCCTAAAGGGAGGGCGCTAAGGCGGCAAAATGCTGCCGCCTCCCTCTAGGGATTAGAAGAAAGTGCTAATTAATAGAGGGCTACTGTTCTCTTCTTTTTCCTTCCAAATGTGGAGGGTTAAAGAGGGGGATGCAAGTCCTTTTTTTTGGCTTTTATTTTCCGTTTAAAGTGCGATTTAAAAATATTTTGATGTATATTAAAAAAATGTAGGTATTTCCCGTTAAATAAAAAAATGCGGGCGTTTTTCCTAATTTTGAGCTAGAATCGGCCATTTATAACTACTTGAAATATATTTTTTTTACCTTTTTACAAAGTTGATTGCCCCAATTAGGCCAAATGAGACAATGTTTTAGCAAAGAAAATATAAATTTTGTATTTTAGCCTCGTTTTCAAGTTAAAGTCCCCTTAAAATACCCTATAATGGATTTCTGGCGATGCCTCTATATCTCAATCTCTTTAGTACACTATAAGCTTCAACTGTGCCAAAGTTGGTTCTTTCTTCACAAAGTGAACGATTTTTCACATATCCGTCTGACGACCTCGAACAGATATTTTTCTATTGCTATTATTTTATTTTAACAAGATCAGATATCTTTTTGTTTGCTAACAATAACAATGGTAAAGAATTTATTTAGGTGTCAAGTCTTTTGTAGCTGGCTAATAGTCTATTAATCGGAGACATTATCTATGAAGGTCAGAGACCTTTTACATCAGTGAAAGCCAAACATATTATAAACACAGGTGTCACCTTACCAAGTAGACTAACCAGGCATCGGTTTTCTATAAGGTTTAAGTATATACTAAAGATAATGAAATATGAGAGGTAAAAGCTAAGAAAAACAAAGGATGCGCAAAAAAAATTATTCTTAAAAGCAACATATGTTATCTAAAATGTACAAAATAACTTACTTGAGGGATGTTTTGACCTTCGTACAAATCAACCGTCTGGAACACGTCAGTCTTTGGAACTCCTAATTTGTCACAATGCTTAAGAAAATATCCAATGTTTTCCATCTAAAAAAATGAATGAAATATGAATAACAAAAAAGTAAACTCGGACGTCTCTGAATAGCTGTTGTTGATACCAAATTTTCAATAACAATTCTTCCATGAGAGAGATGGATAAGAAAACATTTCAGTCTCAATCATTGAAAATTTGTTACTTCTTATTTAATATTATTATTATTATTTCCAAAAGATCGTAATAATAGCAATAATGATAAAAATTGGAAAACACGGACAACTGTTTTCAAAGACATGTTTCGGCATGCTTATTCCATCATCAGTTTAATATAATGATAAGTGATATGTGTTACAAGTATAAAATACATAGTTATGAATATTATGTATCAACCTAATCTCACAAACATTGATAGCACACGTGAACTAGTATTAACTTAAGCCTCTGAAATAGGCACTTATTAAGGGTTATTGACTGGCGCTTCGTGCATTATTGAAATTTATCGTTCATTGTAAACAAACCACGAACTGAGAGTCACTATCGTTTTTAATATGGAATCCGAGTTCACTGCATTGCACCGCGCGATAAATGACTTAACGGACTTAGTAAGATTTTGAAAAAACAAGAATCTTTAAATTAAATAAACACATAATTAAAATAGCGTAAGTTTAAATAGAATAAAATAGAAATCAAAGAAAGCTGTACAAGAAGAAAGATTAAAAAATAAAACTTTTAAAAAACAACGCGAAGAAGATAATTTTCAGGGGCAAGTGGCAAAGATTAAATAAACTTTGACAAACCGAAAAAAAATGAACAAATTACCTTTTCTAAGAATTCATTAGCAGTCTTTTAGGAAGCAGGTTCAATGTTTTAATGAAGATTAGAAGAACTCAACTGGTATTTGAAGTATTTTCACACGTCGTCGTCCTTGATAAACATGTTGTCCAAAAAAGTAGCTGCTTATTTTCTTCCTGGTCCTCGCCTCCTCTTGCCCTTCACTTCAAACTTCAACGCTTTTCTCAAAACATGTGTTCGACATCATAAACAGACACATTTTAATAATTGTAAATCCGATAGTCAGTAAATCTGACAAGGGTTGAATTCCATTTTAAAAAATCAAAGAGAAAAACCTATCGAAAAAGTCGCATGCAAAGTGCTTCACAAGAAACTCAAACTTCAAACTTGTTTAAAAGGCAGGAAAATTTCTGGACCTGCGTCAAAATTATATAACTCGCGTGTATACTCTGATAAATGACAACTTTTGCTTGAGTAAAAGCTAATCAGAAGTCACTTTGATTTATAATTTCACTGGTTTGAATTTATTGAAAATTCCGCCATTTTCAAGTCATGCACGGTGTAAACCAAGAATCAATGGTTAAACTTTATAACCGCACGGTCACCCCAGTTAGTGACAGATAAACCGAAATCACGTAATCACGTTTTGACTAATTGCGCACGCGGATTTTTTACAGTGAGCGAAGGTTTTATTCCATAACTCGGTTTAACTCATAGTTATTTGTGATAATGAAAACTTGATGTTGTCGAAACGTCAAATTTTAGCGTCAGTTTTTATTTTAAAATGATTCCCTATATCTTTATTAATTAGCGTTGGTTGCTGACTGGATGTGAGTGATTTGTTTACAAATACACCCACGCGCTGGCGACACAATGAACGAGAAATTGATTGCTTATTAAGGCCATTTTGACCAACTAATATCAACCTAATCTTACAAGTATAGATAGCACATGCGTACTAGTATTAACTTGAAGCTACTGCAATGGCCACGTTGGTATCAATCTAATCTTAAGAGATAGTACAGGTGTACTAGTACTAGCTTGAAGCTTCTAAAATAGGCATTAAGACCACGTTGGTAACGCAGATTACCCTTTAAGTCTCCCATGAAAACTAGTAGGCCTAAATAAGTTACAATTTCGTTACTTAAGTGTATCTAACAACAAAAAACGTCGTTTTTCACTATAAAACAAGAGTAATTTTTGAAGTAGTTTGCCACAAAAGTTTTTTGATTTGTTAAATCTATCCTTGAATATTTATGGCTTTTCAAAGTATGTCAAAATTCCCTCATCTAGGTTCGCGATATCGCATAAAGGAGTCTGGCTCGATTCTTGATTTGATGTCATATCAAGAACTCAAACGTCATATATATTTTTGAAGGAAAAGCTTTGAATATACTTAACAAATACGCTGACCAGGTGTATTGTAAAAATATATTAAAAAATATTTTTGAAACACGTGTAATTTTGGAAGCAGCACAGTAACATGCCAGACCCCAGACGATGACTTCATAAGATGACACGCTGAAAGTATGACGAACATCGGGCAAAACCGCTTGGGAGCCTGTATGTGTACCGAAGACGTCACTGCCTACACCTAAAACAAGTATACGGATTGGATGCTGAAACGTGAGAGCAATGTTCAGTGTTGGGAAGACAGTTCAGATCATAAAAGAGGCGAAGAAATACTGTATTAAGGCATTAGGTATAAGCGAATGCAAATGGTTGGGCTTCCGAAGGTTGAAAACTGCAGCTGGAGAGACAATACTATATTCTGGAAGAGATGACGATGTTCATTAAAGTGGAGCAGCATTATTGTTAAACAAAGAAACTGCAGAAAGCAATATGGATTGGAATCCAGAGTCAGACCGAATAATGACGGCAAGGTTCAACTTAAAGCATATCAAAACAACTTGTTTTCAAGTGTAATTTGTAAAAGACAAATTTTACAAGCAGTTGCAAGCAGTGATTGAGAGAATTCCGTCCCACGATATGCTAGTGGTGATGGGCGATTGGAACGCAAAAGTAGGGAAGCCTTACCGGAGGGAGGAAGGAATTGTTGGAAGGTATACACTAGCAGGAGATAGAACTGACAACGTACGAAGGGAGATTTGTAAGCTTTTGTGCTCTCAACATTCTAGCAATAACTTCAACGATATTCCCTCATAAGAATATCCATAAATATACGTAGACGTCACCTGATGAACTTTACAAGAATTAAATTGACCATATTGCTGATTAATGCGAAGTTCAAAAGATCTATTAGTGACACCAGAGCGTATAAAGGAGCCGACGTCGGAAGCGGCCACAACCTTATTATTGTCGTAACCAAGCTCAAATTGAGCAGAGTTAAAAAAAAGCTCTACCGCAACAAGGAAATAAGAGATCAATAAACTTGACAGTACAAATATCAAGAAAGAATTTGTCTTTGAGCTGCGTAGCAGATTCAGTTGCTTAAAGAGCAAAGAAATAGGCAATAACGAAGAGAAAGCGGCTGACAGAAGATCCAAGGCGACTGCAATATTGAGAAGTGTTGGAAGAGCATAAAAAAGTATTCAATAAAACAGCCAAGAATGCTTAGGCTTAAGAAAGAAGAAGATTTAAAGTTGGTTCAGTATACTAAAAGTTGGAATAAAGCTGAAGAAAAAAGAAAACTAAAGATGAAAATTAATGAAGCAAGATCAGAGACATCGAGAGAGATTACATTCATAATACACGTCTTAGTGCGACGAGACTGGGCAAATCGTATAGCAAGGGAAGCTAAAGTGGTGGCAAGCTATGGTAATATGAAAGGAGTGTACGAAGCAACAAAAAACTATGCAACGACAAACTCGGAAATATTGATATGGCAAAAGATAAAAACAAAAAACAGAAATTTGTTAATCAAGATGACGAAATAAGGAAAAGATGGAGTGCAAAACAGAGCAGCATCAAGTTCAGAGGCTGACATATATGAAAAAGCAGAATGCGTTGATGACATTGAGATTGGTTGTATCACGAGGGCCGAAATTAGGAACGCGATGCACAAAAGGAAGATGGGAAAAGCAGCAGGAATTGACTTGATAATAACTGAACTATTAAAAGCAGGCGTTGATGTCACTACAGAATTACTGTACGAGTTGTTTATAAAATTTTGGGAGAAAGAAGAGATACCAGAAGATTGGAGTAACAGATTAATAGTTAAGCTACTAAAGAGAGGAGATTTAACTTTACTGTGATAACTGGAAAGGGATAACCCTAATATCTATAATCATGAAGATATTTGGATCAACCGAGTTAGAGCTGGCGTGGACAACAACTTGAGGAATGAACAAGCAGGATATAGACAAGGTTGTAACAGTACAGAGCAGATTTTCGTACTGCAAAACATCATCGAGCAAGTAATAGAGTGGAACTTTAATCTGTGTATATGCTTCGTTGACTTTGAGAAAGCTTTTAACTAGTGTGCATAGAGAAACATTGTGGAAACTTCTGAGGGGCTAATGGGATCCTCAAAAAAATAGTTTACATGATTTTAAAACGTAATGTACAGATATTGCAAGTTTGAGGTAATTGACTGAACAGAAACTTCACAATGGTTTAGTGGTAAATCCGGAGTTAAGCAAGGCTGCGTTATGTCCAGCTTTCTATTCTTAATAGTAATGGACTGGCTTATGACGAAAACTGTAGAAAATAACAACAACGGAATAAGGTGGAAACTTACTAACTGTATTAGAAGATATCGATTTCGCAGACGATCTTGCCTTGCTATCAAGTAAGAAGAAACACATTCAAGAGAAAGCAGATTGCCTTAATAAGTATAGCAAGGAAATCGGAATGAAAATTAACACCATGAAGACAAAGCTCATGAGATATAAACTTTCATATCAATTGATGGAAAAGATGTAGAAGAAGGTGATAGCTTTGTGTATTTAGGTTCGACATTTAACAAGACTGAAGCTGCGGGATATGATATCAAAATGAGTTGAAAAGCAAGATCGTCAATTAACAAAATTGACCAATTGGAAGAGTAGCCAATACCGTATACGATACAAAAGAAGGATATTTAACTCAAATGTTCTGATCGTACTGTTACATAGTAGCGACACCTAGCGTATAAAGAAAAAGGATGAGAACATTCTTGACACCTTCCAGCACAAATGCTTACGGAAAATTCTGAAAATCCACTGGCCAATGAAAGTAACAAATGAAGAAGTTAGAAAGAGAACAAGATCGGAGAAAATAAGTATACAAAAATAAGAACGGAAGTGGAGTTGGATTGGACATGTACTGAGAATGAAACCAGATACAAAACCAAGAACTAACATGGGTAACAGAAGGGAAAACGAAGAGGGGTCATCCGAGAGGAACAAGGAGAGGAACAATCGAAAGAGAGAGATGCGAAATAGGGTAGAAAGAATAGCCATAGACAGAAAGAGATGGAAAGACATAATAAACGGCCCTATATTCCAAGTTGGAGTGAGGAACTAAGAGAGAGAGTATTTATAAGGGAAAAATGAAAAAAGAAGTTCTTGCTTTGACGTCAAATCAAGAATCCACCCATTATGCACAGTTGGGAACCATTCCAAACTGAATTTCAATGGCGCATAGAAAATCGAGGTTTTAACCAAATCAAAAAATAATTGCGGCAAATTACACCACTAATTACACTGTATTATTTTAGCGAAAAAAAAATTGTTATCAGGACTGGTGCACTTTAACACTTAACACAGTTTTGAAGCGTATTATAAATCAAAAAATAGTTTATCTCGAGAAACCAAGGAAAAACCCAACGGGAAAAAAATCCTGCTGTGTAAAACCTTGGATTTTTTAAATTGAGAAAGTGTAGAAACCCTCTCAACTAGTTCGTACTTGCTTGAACGCCATCTTTGATGTGTTAAACTTTATGTTCCCATCAATTGCGTTTGCCAACCTTGGAAGAGAAAATGAAATTGTACCATTTAGATTTTATACAGCTAAATCATACAGAAACAATAAACTAGTATAATTATCACCATGCAAAATTTGCTGTTAATATTGTAAAATAAACTCAAAAACTAAAAATAAACATTATTTTGTGACGTTATTACTCAACTTACTTATGCCAGAAGGCAACTAGTCTAGAAATGTTTTTTTTTTGTGTCGATCACGAACAAGGCATACCCAAATTTTGTACCACCAATTTATTGGTTTCAGCCACGAGTGATAACGAATAAACACGCAAGAAAACAAAAACTTTTGAAAGCATTTAAGGTTGCACATGCACGAATCAAAACACGTGGGCATAACAGTGGCTAATAAAACTTAAAGTAGAGGTTTTCCTCAAGCAACGTTTTAGTTTTCTTCATAAAACATTTTAGAGAGGGAAAAAAACCCAGGAAGTTTGAGATACACAGTAAGTTTGGAACAAAATCACCGTATTCTTTTGTACAAACTAAATCAATTCGCTCGTTCCCATAAAAAATCACACAAAACAGTCGAGGTGATTTTTTGATGAGGTGCACTATACAAGACGCGTAAAACACCAAGTATAAAAAGTATATGCTGGTAGTTTACTTGAAACCACCGAGCTGAGCAAAAAGATCACGTTGGTAACTGGCTTATCCTCTTGAATCTACCGTAAAATATAGTGAGCCAGAATTTTAGCAGCAACAGACAAATGTTTCGATCTTTTTAAGCATTATGGGCATGGCAATTATAGCTAAAACAGACTCGGATGAGAGTTGTGGGATGGGGCTATTAACCTTTAACCAAGACTTAAAAAAGACCGATTGGTTGCTTTTCATTTAAAAACATCTTCCACAAATTTCATTCTTGCTCACCATGTTGACTGCGTATAACGAAATTTATTCCAAAACACTTTCAAGCAATTCAACATTTGTGAAGACAATACACTACAAAAACCACAGCAGATTAGTTAGTTAACATTATTAAGTAAACTTTCATTCCAGGGCCTTAAAATTTATTCTAACTGTTTTCCCTTTCAGCTTTCAGGAGAATAACTGCATATCAACTAAGCCATAAAGCCCTGGCTTACAAACTTTTGAGAAAACTTATTCTCGATTGAACTATTTGTGACCAGATCACGATATCTTTAGTTGGGACATACATTTAATATAATTTTAATATGTATTTTATTTACGCACTCAAAAGCATTTTAGTATTTCGTTTAGATAGTTAAGTAGTTTGCTCCCACACAGAAACCAGAAATTACCATAGAAAGGAAATAACATCAGTAAAGCATACCTAAAGAACTGCTTTGCCCAAATTTTATCCAAATTTTCTCTAGCTACTTAATTCCTTTTTGTGGAGTATAACAAAGTAGGCTTTTATGGTGAAGTTCAGTTAACTACGTTCTGCTGCAAACAAGCCGGGAAGAGAAACTATTCAGGATTTTGCCCACTAACTGATGATAATTTGTCAAGGATGGAACGGATGGATTCAGCTACAGTGCCTGACAGAGACAAGCTGCTGCCAAACCTATTTTTGTAGAATCTCTGCGACTCTACATTGCGTATTGAGGTTAGGCGGTTTGGTGCTTGACCACCCAGAGATGATCTTCAACGAGTATCGCGAGGTGCAACGGTTGCTCAGAGATAATAAACCCTCCACTTGCAGGGCTTTGCTATCTTGTTCAACACAATAACGTAGTATCTTAAACGCTTTCCAACTATGCTTGGGACTTCGGAACGATAATTAAAACAATTCACGGAATAAAATCAAAAATTACATAGCTGCAGTTCTTGAAATTTCGATCGGCTACAGACTCCAGTCAATTTATGAATGTTCTAATAATTTCTTCCGTCGTTCATTTTGAAAATAAAAATCAAACCGGAGGTTCCGTTAAGTGCTTACGCATTTAAGATGCGACGTTTTCAGCACTACAAAAATGACTACGATTTGAGTTTAAAACTTAACAGAACTTGTCAAGAAGACCAAGGACCTGTTTATATGAGCCCGGTGAACCGGGAAGCCCGGTGAACCGGGAAGCCCGCTGAGGCGAGGTCCCGCCTCATTCCTATTTTGCTAATAAAAATGTTGTTGCTTTTACATGAGAAACGGGCTGGCCCGGTTCAGTGGGATCCCGCTGTCAGCTGCAAAGATCTTGGCATGGCAAGCCAGACATCTTCTCATGTAAACAAGCCATCCCGGCGAGGTGGGACAACAAAGTAATAACTGCGGGTGCGTTTGTTTACCCGCTGAACAAACTACTGAGTCGACCTGCACGTGAACAATTCAACATGACGACGAACATCAACATGGTGAATTCTGTCGACATTTATGATCAATCTGCTAACAAAAAGTATTTTAGAAGGGATAACATGATGGTGGAGGATTTAATCAATTACCTATCAGACTACAAAACAACTACGTCTTATCAAGGCGTTGATTTGATTGTGACAAGCTTCGATAATACAAAATGCTGCGGTGAAGAAACCGAACTCTTTGGTCCTGTTTCCGTTAAAGATTTGCCCAAGCAGTGCTTGTTTAAAAAATTGAATCAAAAGTAAGAAGACTGATTGCCGAATACGTTTAAATTTCTTGTTTTGCTACTTTTTTTCTAGTTTTTGCTAGTACATTTTCTTATTGATTACATAACATGATACGTCCCGGTCTGCCGGGACAAGATTCTCCTATATAAACACGCGAAACTTCATCTCGCCCAAACGGGCCAGCCCGGTTTACCGGGCTCATATAAACAGGTCCCAAGACAAACTTTAGCAGTTTCTATAAGAAAATATCAATCGTTTAAAACCCTTAAAAATCGTCGGTGGAAAAAGTGCTCATGCATGAGCCATTCATTCTTTGTAAAACTACTAATACATTGCAAAACAGTTTCTTCTCAAAAATCGTTTTCTTTTTGACAATGCCCTATGTGCAAGGCCCTCTTTGTTCTTGTAACGTAGATAGATAGATAGATAGATAGACAGACAGACAGACAGACAGACAGACAGACAGACAGATAGATAGATAGATAGAT
>JANCMA020499034.1:0-10496 GCA_024336925.2 Zoanthus solanderi | reverse complement strand
GATGCGTTTCAGGAAAGAAATTCAAACTGCCGGCCATTTAGTGTTTTGAGTTACTTGACTGGCAGTGAACTTCACTAGAGCGATGTCAGACGTAAGCTAAGTCTATGAACCACCGATTTTCACTTCTGATAACGGCTACTGAATCATTTAACGGTTCTTTATCGATAGACAAACTTCTATTTTTAGGAAAAGAACGAACTGCCGGACAAATTGACCGATAGTCAATCGTCAAAATTGCTTTAAGTGTCTTAACGAAAATACAGTATTAAACTCTAAGTGTGTCTGGCGTAAAACTAAGAATTGATTTTTTCTTCAAACGCCTGATTCTGAATCGCTTTATGATTCTTTATCCATAGATGGATATTCGATTTGATTTTAGTTTGTTAAACTTGTATTTTCAGAAAAAAAAAGAGTAACTGCCGGTCATTTAGTGTTTTGAGTTGCGTGATCGGCTGCCGGTCATTTGGACACTGCCAAAAAAAACAAACAAATTTTTGCTTTTTTTTTTAAAGCTAACACACTGGTTCTTAAGAAGACAACGGAACAATCTTATTTACTCTTAACTTAGAACATAAAAGAACAATAAATCTCATAAATTGAATGCTGCGTCGGTGTTTCTACAGAAACAATTTTACAAATTGATAAGTTTTACACCGTAGTGAAAAGAATTTTAAACTGACGTTTCGGACGGTATGCCTTCGTCGGAGTGAATCGAATGACAATTCAATGCATTCACTCCGTCCAAGGATTACAGTCCGAAAATTCAGCTTCGAACATAAAGAGTTTTTTATGAACTCTTTATTAAGAAACACGAGTCTTTTTCAGGCTCTCGAACAAAGATGATGTTTTATTAAACATTAATTTGATACAAAACAATAGTCAATAACTAAAATTTAATTATTGGAAAAACTTTGTTGTGCTTCGTTGGAGTTTACATTGCAAAATAAAAAGATTTAACTGGAATAACAAATATCAAGATATTGTCAACTTTATTCAGAATTTGATTAAGAATCGACATTCAAAGACGACCGATATCCTGTTTTATTTTCTTCATTTAATTGCATGAAAGAGCATTAAACAACAAAACGCTAACTTTTTGATAGCCGAAAGGCGAGTCATCACTATATCAACGTTTCATTTTGAAAAATAAAATATTGATTTTCAATCTTATATATGAAAAAATGCTGAAAAGTTATTAACAATTCAAACTTTCCGCAAAGAAAAGGAATTAGCTATTCATCTGTATATTATAGTATTCGATTCGATTATTGACTGCCTTGGATAAAACTAGTAAGACCACTTATTACGACGTTGGACATTGAAGAAATTTGATATACGCCTTATGTTGTACAATTTGGGCTTAAAGGGAAAAAATGGCTGGTTACGCTGCTGCTGGTGTTAGTTGATGAAGAAGGAGAAGAGAAGAAGAAATGAAAAACTAATAGATGAAAAAAATCACCATGAGGAATACAACGGAAGGAGATTCTTTTGACCCAATAAAGCACACGTTCTATTCGCTGTTTTTCATAACATCTCTCACTGGCAACTCTCTGATCATCAACATAGTTTACAAAAACGCCAACAAGAAGATGAGAACAACAATGAACTTATTTGTGGTCAACATGGCTATTTCAGACTTATTAACTGCCATCATACCTCTTCCACTAGATATGGCTGTAAATATCAAAGGACAATGGCCGTTTAACAGTCAGTCCATTGCAGGTCTTGTGCTGTGCAAGACAATTTGTGTAGCGTGGAATTTGCAAAGTAGCGTTTCCATTTATCTTATTATTATCATTGGATTCGACCGTTTCTTTGCTGTTTTTTTCCCAACTCGACGACCAGTGACGTCAAGAAGGCCCTCAGTGGTTTTAATGATTGTATGGGCAAGCTGTATTCTGTTTGTCATTCCGTTTGCTATAGGTTCAACTGTGGTTGTTGTAACAAACAAAACAACCTGTCTTCCAAAAATACCTAAATTTTTTCCAGAATTCACTTACCTATTCTATACTTTTCTCATAATCTTACCCACTATAACAGTTTTTGCTCTCTACCCTGCCATTTTAGTCAAACTTTGGAGACGTAAGATTCCCGGCAATCCTTCAACCTTGAATCAAGAGCTACGAGAACGAACCAACCGTAAGGTTACGTTTATGGCTACTGCCCTCATGATTTCATACGGCATTTCTTGGTTTCCTCTCCATTTCCATATGATTATGATTTTGATCAGACCATCCTATGGCAGTGAGTTTGGAGGACAAATTCCAATTACTTTTATCTTGACATACGCATCCGGAGCATTGAGCTCAATTGTATGTATAATGTTTAACAGCAATTTCCGAACGGCATTGTGGGCCTTATTCAGGCCACTGTACAGACCTTGTTCAGTTTGTGCAAAATCCAAACGAAACTCAGCGTGTTATCAAATAGAAGTCTTTACATTGGCAAAGACTAGGACCGATCCGAATTTGAAGATTGCACCTTGTAGATAAAAGTTTTATGCCGAAGGTTCGCGGGCTCTTTACCTACTGGTTGGTAAGAGTTTGTGAAAGAGACCTTTTCATTTTTTTCGGTCTGAGTACAAACTGGTGTTTTACGAGAAGAAAACACAAAATTTAGGTTGTTTTATGCTGAGTGAAAGAATGCCAAAAACTAACTCATCCTTCTTGATTGACTGAATAACTGAGAAGTTGAGTATTAAAATGCGCGAGTATGTAAATGATCGAGTGATTTAGTGAGTGAGCAAATGATCGAGTTCATCAGTGAATGAGTAAGTGAATGATCGAGTCAACAAGGTAAGAAGTAAGTTAGTAGAGATCTTTAGATCCGCGTATGAGAAGGCTTCTTTTGATTGTACGTATTAAATGGCGTAATCTCGTAGGCGAGTAACGGCACTAAAGAATTAATCCTCGCGAGACTAAGACAAACATGCAAAATGACAGCAGGATCTAATCTTTCTACGACTTCTCGATCGATCGCAAAAATCTTACCATAGTTGCAAGTTGGTTTACTAGTCGGTTTACAGACGACAGCTTCAAATAGATAGAGTTTTAAGCTGATTCTGTTTCATAAGTAATTTGCTTATAACAACTTCTCAGAATTGTTAATACTTTTATAAAGTTCAAATGCACAATTGCCACAGCCGTCAAAAATATTGAGCAAATGTTCCTTGATCAAAACAGTTACCCAACTGTGACAATAGTCAGGACTGAAGTGACAAATAATTAGTTATTTTTTTTATTTGTTATATAACTAATGTGCTTTCGACTCGAATACACGCTCCATTGGCCAAATCGAGGTCACGTGGATGAGTTCAAATGAAATGTTTCCCTGCTGGTCAACATCTCGAAAATTGTTGACCAGCCTGCAAACATTGCTGTCGCGCTGAGCGGGAAAATTCGTGTTTGCAATTTTGACTATTTTCATTCATAAACAAAAATGGAACCCAAAGAAACGTTTTGCTCATCTTACAGAAGATGAAATGGAGAACTCCTTATAGAAAAAGACTCCATATTAAAAACACTCAAAACACCACAAGGACTGCTGTACGTTTGTATCTTCATTTTCATTATCATCGTAATGAATTTGTTTCGTTTTAATAATTGTGATTTATTTTGATAATGAAAATATTTATCCATCCAGTGTATATGCCAACTTCCTCGCCGCCTGTCACGTGACCAAATTAGGTCACGTGACAATCAGTAACCTTATGAAGGCGGTAGACTACGGCCGCAACGTCGTAAATGTTGCAAAATTTTATATTATTTCCAGTAAACGATTTATTTTATTTTATAATATATACACTGGATGGATAAATATTTTCATTACCTTGGGAAACTAGTTAGTGTTTTCTCTTGAGTCCTGATGCTTCCCTCCACGTCGCCTCGGGTAACATCAGGACTGTAGGAAAAACAAAACTTTTTCCCTTGGGACTATGAATAGGAGTATAGTATTCAAATCGACTCAAGATGAAATCTTTTCTGTAATAAATTCAGTGCTTTTGGCAACTGGTTCCCTGGTATTAAGCCACTCATCCAGCAGGCCATGGCAAAGATCATGAAAGCGAATCCAGCATTGTATGTATTGAGGGAACGTATTCGCAAGGGTCTTCAGCTATATTCAAGTGAACCTACTGAGCCTTATCTTTCATCCCAGAACTATGGTGAGCTATTTTCGAATCAGATCATCTGGTTTGTAGATGACACCAATGTCTACAGAGTCACCATTCACAAGGTAATGCTTTAGTCAAATATCTGCCGTTTTAATTGTTTACAATCTTCGTCATAGCATACAACATTAAGTAGTAAATGAGTAAATTTATGTCAGATAAAAGTTTAAACCTTGAGAACGTTTTTTAAGCCAAATAATGATGAATAATAATGATGAATAATGATAAAGCTTCGTGGACTTAGCAGGCAGTTTCGCATAAGATATCGCAATTTTAAAAATCACAAAAATGATCTCTGACAAAATTGTGTGTTAGCCATTCATAGTATTAAGAAAAACTTATTTTGTAAAGCAGTTTTTTCTTAGGCCTAAGCAAAATCATTTTTGTGCCCAGTGGCTTATTGAAGCTTGAGTTTATCTCCAGTTTCCATAGTGTTGAGCGGATGAAAGTCATTTACTCCCCCTGGATGGGAAACCAATCCATCGCAGTTTAGCTCCCAGCAGATGTTGGTATGAAAAGCTGAGTTAGCTCGGGTATAAAAGAATTTTGCAGAAATATTAAAATATCTGCAAAGCCGGGTATTGCACGGGGGACCTTGTGGCTAGAAGACAGAGATCTTACCACCTGTGCTAACCACGCCTGCATAGAACTTAGATCTTTTTGTGGATTACTTAAATAATAATGTAAAAATAGAATCTCCATACTAAGATACCTATGAATACTACTACTACTACTACTACTACTACTACTACTACTACTACTACTACTACTACTACTACTAATAATAATAATAATAATCTTTATTTAACATGGTCAAGTACACTTAGCCTATACAAGTATATCGCTAATTCACAGGTGCTGCCACAACACAAAATTAATATGTATATAATGAAGATAATGTAGTAAATGATTGTACACTAAAAATGACTGCGATACTAAAAAAAATACATATACATAAAATTTAAGATATATAAGATCCACACACACATATATTATTTTACATTTATGTATTCAAAAAGCTATGTTTGTATCATAATTCTTACGAAGCAAATGGCCAGATCTGACTTAGAGATATAAGGGTTGATAATTTTTTTTATCGTCGTCATAAGTTACGTAAGAAATTTAAATAACTGCATTAGAGAAGCACAAAAACGTAATCAAAATTTATCTATTTATTTGTCTCTTGTCAGACATTTGAAGGTAACCTGACAACTAAACCCATCAATGGTGCCATCTTCATCTTCAATCCACGAACAGGACAACTCTTCCTCAAGATTATTCACACATCTGTGTGGGCAGGACAAAAACGTCTCGGACAGGTTCGTCAGTCGTCAATATTCAAGATTTCACTTTATCAATAAAATTTTAAGTCGGCAATGATGCGATTTAGAAAATAATGAAAGAGAAGCCTATGAAAAAATTAAGGCTTAAACAGGATTTTAACCCGTAAATTCTGCAGTACTGTACACGTTATAAAGCCAAAGCGGTTGGGAGCAGGTTATTATTATAGTGTAGGTCCACTCTGGGGTGTACAGCAATCACCAAAACTGTTTTAAACCTCAACAAAAAGTATAGTACCGAAGCACTGGATGAAGATATACTGAAAGCAAAATTTGAGAAAACAAAATAAGAAATAGAGGAGGTAAAGTAGGTGTGTTGACAAACAGTGTTTACAGTACATCTGGGCTGGGTTGTTCAAAAGCAGGTTAATTTTAACCCTGAGTTAAGCAAAAATTCACGGTGCAATTTCTTCTTCAAGAAAAGGTTAATGTCTATAATGATTCTTTAAGAACACTGTTAGGATTTTCAAAGAATGAAACTTGTTAATCCCAAAGGTACAGCTCAAATCCGGCCCTGTAAGATTAGAAACAAGAACATGGGTTAAATATTTAACCCTGGGTTAGTGCTGATCAGCTTTTGAACAACTGGGCCCAGGTTAGTACATACTACAGTTATTAACCATCAAAGGACTAACAATCTAATTTTTAAAAAAATCATTAACAGTGACAAACGTATTAACCGTGTGCGATTGCTTGCTCAAGGGCTGCTTAACTTTAACCGTAAATTAAGTCAAAATTCAAGCACCAGATTAATAATTGTTAAAAAAAACTAAGATTTTCCGGAAGAAAAAGTTAATCTCAAGATTGTTGCTCAAATTGGTCGCCACAAGATTAAAAACAGATTTAGGGTTAAAGAAAGGTTAGGAAAAAAGTGCCATGAATCGAGCGAGATGGAGAGTGGGAGTTGGAGAGATAGCTGCCAAAATGGGGTAAATTCGGCCACCCCTGTTTACAGGGATAAACCCGGATCAAAATTGGAAATTGATTTAACCTTTGGTTCACTATTGCTAACCGGCCTATTAGCAACTCTGTCCCCCAAGTTAATTTTATAATTCGTTTTTCTCGTTTAGTTGGCCAAATGGAAGACAGCAGAAGAAGTGGCTGCCTTGATTCGTTCACTACCAGTTGAGGAACAACCCAAACAGATTATTGTCACAAGGAAGGGAATGTTGGATCCACTCGAGGTATTTGACTATTTCATCTCCTTCACGGCGTTGTCTGATCCATTTGCTTTCATTTTTTTCTATCTTTGAAGCCTAAGTGGATTATGATTGAGTCATAGGCGGCGATACAACATTTTTAAATTAGGAATTCGGAAAAGGATATTTTGTCAAAGTTCCTGAAATTTTGTCAAAACTTCTGGAAAATCCTAAGAATTAAGCAAAGTGAACTGTTCCCGAATCAGTATATTTTTCGATTTTCCAGAATTCCTTTTAAAAATAGAAGTAATTTTAAAATAGAAGTATTTTTAATAGGACTGACTGAAATTTATATACTTCTAAACTTGTCATCATATGCATAGATAAACGTATTTTGCTGTATATTTTTTGGATCTTGTCACTCGCATTTGGGGTCTGGGGCACAGGTGAATGCATGTGTATCACGTGCAATGTACTTTTACTGTAGTTCCCTGAGTTCCCTTTGCCAAAGCCTTTGAATCTTCATTAGTTTTTAAATGCTTTTACTCCTGGAAAGTGTAATTATGTTGCCCGATGGCTGAACGGTCTTGAATTCTGTTTCAGTATTCGTAATTTTTAAAACAACACGTCTTGAAAATAGTTGAAAACACCTGGAAAACTACGGAAAAGTTTTAGAATAGTATTTTCCCATTAGTGGACGAATCCTGGTACTAAGAATATGTTTAATTTATTCAGGTGCATCTTCTGGACTTCCCGAATATTGTTATCAAAGGTAGTGAGCTGCAGTTGCCTTTCCAAGCGTGTCTCAAGGTAATTTTGTCATTCATCTCTTTGCTGCACTAAAATGTGGCGTCCTACCTTTTACTTCCCTTGTCAGGAATATGAAATTTTTTGAAGTTTTTGTTTACAACAAAAACGAGCTAGAATTTAGTTTGTGTCCAACAGTTATACAAACATTTAACCTCTCATGTTTTCAGCTACAGGAAGTGTTGGTCATTTTGTTAACCAACATATTCAGTTGTTCTTACGAAGGGCAAAGCAACGCTTTTAACTTCCGCTTGTTCCTCTTACCACGGCATTGTTCCAAAGCTTTTAAACCTAGTAAAGATGTTATGAAGAATCTTTGCCATTATAGATACAATGCAAGAAATTTGGAAAGATTTTCAACACAGTATAGTCTAAATCACTTGTTTTTTAAGTGAAATAGGTCCATTTGTTTTTTATGTGTTCATTAAAGTTGTAAAAGTTTTGAGCTTCCCTTATTTATTAACTAAAATTAAATCCAAAATTTTTTCTCGGTGTTTTAGGTTGAGAAACTCGGTGATATGATCCTGAAAGCAACGGAACCACAGATGGTATTGTTCAACTTGTACGATGATTGGCTGAAGACAATCTCATCTTACACAGCCTTTTCGCGCCTTATCCTAATACTGCGGGCACTTCACGTCAACGCTGACCGTACCAAGGTCATACTCAAACCAGACAAAACTACCATCACTGAACCCCACCATATTTGGCCGTCACTTACTGACGAGGAATGGGTACCAGTTGAGGTAATGAACAAAGCACTTGGCGATTGGACAGTTATTTCAGAGCAGCGAAAAATTTGAAATTCATTCGTTTGATATTTGAAAAGTGATTAATGCTGAGTTTTTTATTCGCTGTGGAATTTCTATAACTAGAAGCAATCGAAAAGAAATTTTATGTCTGAAATGAAAGAAACGAAACAAAACAAAAAGGCTTTATTTTCATAACCTCAAAGCATCTTGACAGTGCTGCCATGGTTATTGATCTTAAGATCAAAGAAGCCCTCTTCGTTAAATAGAGTTCCACTCCCAAAATATATTTTGTATTAGTATAAATTTACTCACTATCTATTGCAAATACTGCAGTTTGATTGGCTACCGTACTCGCTTTCTATCACGTGATAGATAGCGCCTGCGGGACGAAAATAAGTAATTCAATATGGCGGCCTTTAACCGCTTTCAGAAGACGAAGTAAACGCTCTTATTCAAGAACCAAATATAGACAAAACTAGAATATCAAAAATATGGTCTAAAAAACCTCAAAGTTAAGAAAAAAAATAATTTAAAGTATCAGTTTGACAGTTTCACTCGCGGAATAGCCCACATCAGCACTAGTTGTTTGAATAAATTCAATAATTGTTTTTCACAAAAAGTATTGTTGTTCTTTTGTTTCTTACTCAGAGATTTCTACTAAAACAATTAGAATACTCGCTCTCAATTTCTATCGCCAATTGATAGAAATTTCAAGCTCGTATTCTAAGTGTTAAATGTGCAAAGGAAATTTTAGTACGCATTAGTAAAAATGAAAACGAAGGCTTTAAATGATTCAAGTCTTCGTCACAGTAAAGATCAAGAGCATAAACTAGTGTAGATTTAGATGAGATAATATTGTAAAATACAGTTTTAAACAAGTTTTAGGTTATTGTTATTGTTTTGGTTATTATTATTATTATTATTATTATTATTATTATTTTGTTATTATTATAAATAAATTTGCTTGTACGATCCCAAAAGGTTGCACTGAAAGATCTCATTCTTGCTGACTACGGCAAAAAGAACAAGTAAGTGATTCGTTGTTTAGTTTAAGGGAAACTAAACTTGGAAATTATTTTTGATCATGTTGAAGTGCACATATTTGACATTCCAAAAACGTAGATTTTTTCACTGATCAGCTCTCGAATTGTCCCAAACGTTCGCCTCGGTTTTCACCATTCTGTGAAACACGAAAACGTTATGAGCGATACGATTGAGTGTCTCCCAAGTTGTAAGAATGTACAGTGTCATGAAAGAAATATAACTACACATACGCGCTCGTAATTCTGCGTATCGGGTTTTCACATATCAGCTCTCGAATGCTCCCAAACATTCGCCTCAGTTTTCACTAGGCTATGAAGGTGAGCCGCCATCTTGAAATGTGACGTCTGTACGTTGTAGTGCCAGTCTCTACTATTGATAAAACTAATAGTAATGAACGAGTGAGGGTCTGGCACTGCAACGCAACTACGTCACATTTTAAGATGGCGACCCGCAAAAAATTCAGTGTTCAAAACAAATCACTTAGCGTGAATTATATACAGAGAATTATCAAATTTGAGCTGCTGATGTAGACACAAGTTGAGGAAAACGTTTGTTCGAGATTGATATTGTTGGACAGCCGAGGCTCCCTCTAAAATTTATTTCTAAGGATACGGATTGTAGAATCGGTTTAAAAAACCGTTTCTGAATCCCAAACAAGTAATAATTTGGGAATTCAGCTTCCCTTTAATACCAGTGTTTTTTAGTCTCAAATGTTTTAAGTTACTTGTAGTCAGTATTCTAACATATAAAAGAAAAAGAGAACTGTTTAAAGGTTTCCTATCTCTTCCTATAGAATCTTTGCAGTTGTGATCTCTTGGTGCAAAATGTAGGAATTGGAGGGCAAAGAATGTACTAGACTCCGTTGTGATTTTTTAAAGGCTCTGCTAGTTGCTCATCAGTATGGTGCTGTTTGTATCATGTGACGTTACTTTTAGTTAAGTTGGGTCAATTACTGTTTTGCACCATTTTAGCCACATAAGGTTGTTGGTGCCGGCGCTTATCTCGGGGGGTTTTTGTTGTGTGAAGGGGGATGTGAGTCTTTGACTAGCATTTCACATGTAATCATTACTCTAGCTTGGCTAATGTTAAAAGCTTTGTTAATTTGGGAGTCAGGTTGGTGCAATGGTCATCAGTCGTGCCTTCCACCTCTATGACCAGCGATCGAGTCCTAAATAAATAAATACTTTATTTTACGTCAATTGCGAAGGAAGTGGTTGCCCATTCTTCCTAGCCAGAGGCTAATGTT
>JANCMA020498930.1:0-10496 GCA_024336925.2 Zoanthus solanderi | reverse complement strand
AACATTTTTGTGAATAAAATCTTGGTAAGGTTCTCTAAACCAACCTAGCGTAAATTTTTATTTTGAAAAAAAAAAAAAAATCAGTAAGTAACAATTGGCATATAAAACCAATGGATGTAACAATTTGTAACTGAAATTCGTGTCTTTAAAACTTTGGTCTGAAATCATTGTTTTAAATTCACGCGTATTTGAGACATAATATTTTGTACGGTTTATGATTCAATGCCTTTCCTTCTCACCCTTGAAAAACACTTGACACTTTCAAAAAGCCTGTATGGAGTAAAAACAAGATTAAACAAAAAAAAAGTGTCTGCTATATCACTAAAGGAAATGGATTGAATCTTCGTTAAAGTCCGATAAAAATTATTTGGCTTTGGCCAAAGTCGTTCTAGTTTTGAGTTTTTAAGACCTTGAAATGGTCTTAAATTGGAAAAGTTCTTTGCTTAGGTCTTAAAGGTTTTAAATTTGATTTCAAGTTTAATTTGAAGCTTTTTCTGATACTTTGCTTTTCTCAAACCCTGAATGCCTAAAGCATCGAAAAGTGCTTCTAAGCTTCGAAAAGCGCATGAAGAGTTACTGCAAAGCCTTAAATCGTGGCGCCATGCGGATAATCTAATTTTTCACTAGATCACGTGAACAACATTTTAAGAAGCATAAGCTTTAAATTTTGAAAGGTCGGGTTTAAAAAGATCTAAGATTTCCTGAGTTGGAACCTACAGAAACCCTGTATTTCCATTACCCATAAAAACTATTCCACTCAGTTCAAATACCATTATTAACAATCCTTTTTTTACTTTAAAGCCCTGTACTGCTGGAGCTTTGAAGACGATCGCTTTACTTCACCGTTACCACCATAACTACAAGATACTCAAGGTTGTCATTGGTTATTACCCGAGCTGTGGAGGACAAATGGATCATTATGTTCAATGTTCTTCTCTCGACTTACCAAAAGAAAACACTTTCGAGTACAACTTACCGCAATTGCCTTCTCTCAAGGATGCAGTACTTGTACAACTTAAAGTTGATTTTGAAAGTACAATCTTTGGTAGCTTTGCCCAGTGCTTGCTGTTTGATTTTGGCCGCGATGCTTTTCTTGTGCAGAGAATGAACGTGGATGTTCAAGGTAGCAGGGAGGCTCTCGATGAATTAAAGCAAATCAGGAACGATATTGCCTTACAGGTTTGTACATAAAATTAGGCAGAATAAGTGTCTTAGTTATAGACGACCTAACAGTTCTCTACTATAAGGTTATTTGAATAATTATATAGACAAATGAATACTATAGTTTTACCTTTTTCTGTTCATGGGCTTTCTTATACCATCGCCAACGTAACCCAGAGTAAAATAAGAAGAGACCCTGGCTAAAAAGCTAGCACTACAAAAGTCAGTGAACGGTGCGCAAAAGGAAAGCACTCAGAAGTACATACAAAACAGAAAGGAAGCTCTTAAGGAATCTGACTTGACCCGCCTGGACTCCTTTCACTGACGAAAATGGTATCCTGCCAGTAAGGGGTCGACTGCGACGCGCAGAAATGAAATACGGAGACGAGCATCCCGTAATTCTACCCAAGAACATTTATTTATCCAAGCTCGTGGTCTTACACTACCACTACAAAGTCCATCAAGGTAGGCAGATCACTCATGGTGCCATCCGACAAGCGGGATGCTTGAAGCTATTGAAGTGGGCACTAGTGTCACGTTTTTAGCGGGTATCACCCCTTATGTCTACCATAAAATAATATCAAGCCTTAATTTAAGCAGCCATGGACAGCTGTTTCGGTCATTTTTGGCCTCACTAGCATAGCATAGCTAACAAACAGGTTCAGGTTTTTTATTGGCTTCAAATTAGCTACTATATAGCACAGATGTGCTATCTATACTTGATGTTTAGCATTTAAGTCACATCCCACAAGCCATGCGTTTTTACTATTACGCTTTATCTAATACATTCTTTTTGCATTTCACTATTATTGTTACGTTCAACTGTTCCTTTCATTTTCAAGTCAATTTTTATGAAGAATCCAAACAGTGTAGTAGCATGCAGCATCTGCAAAACATTTTTTATATCACAGCAATCTAAAAGTTTTTAGTTTAATGGCAGTGCTGTTCAAGGTTAAACAAGCTGTCATTTACAGAAGATAAGAATAAGGGGAAAAAAGAAGCAAAAGTTTCTGGCAATGTTTTTTTTAAAACAAACAGTTGACTAGTGGCTAACAATAGTATAGTCTCGAGAGTTATTTTATGTTGTTAGTATAATAATATTAAGAAAAAATAAGATTATATCATCATTTTATTTGAACAATTATTTATCATTATTATTTATCTTCTTCTCCTTCGTCTTTTTCATCTCTACTTTTAATACTTCTTACTATTATTTTAGCAATTATTATTAGTTAGGCTACTCCTAAGTTAATGGAGCCAAAACAAGTTATGGAATCGTACACCTTCTAGGCTTCCAGCACATGTAGAATAAACAGCAACCTTTAATCCCCGAATCTTTGGAGTCACTTCTCCAACTTCGGAAAATTTTTGTGTTGTTTTTATTTTATCAAAGGTTTGGATGCAGTTGTACACAGAGTTTTAAGGGTTTTGGAAAATCAGAAAGTTTTGGAAATTTTCAGGATCTGAAACGTTTTAGAAAATTGTGCCTTGTATTCAAAGGCTGTGTAGTTTGTATAGTTGCTTAGCAGCTCAGAGCTGTGTACAGAATATGACAGATAAGCAGCTCCGAGTGGAGTTCATCATAGCTAGCGTATACGAAGTACCTATCTTCTAACCAAAGCGGCATTTCTGAGAATTAACTATATAAAGCTAAATCTATTCTGATCTTAATGGTTTTCGTATGTGCTTTTTCAAAATAATGGATTTAGAACGAACCCGCTGTATAGATTAATTAAGACTTTGATTAATCATTTAGCAATTTTTTTTTTCTCTAAACTTTCTCTTCCGAAAACATTTTTGTAACATTATAGTATTATCATTGTATTTTACCAAAACGCTACTCGAATCTAGCAGCCTATCAAATCACGGTTAAACTATGACGAAGCTATGACGTACGAGACTGTATTTGTATTCAAACAGTATGATATTTTCCCCTTTGACTCTGAAACATCTGTCACTGACAACACTCCTCGGATCTATTTCAACGCGGACATATCGCTCTGCTTCCCTTGATAAATAATGATACTTCATATGACTCTTTGTGTTTTAGGAACAAATGTGGGACGATGGATCAGTTGAGATTGTCTCCTTTCAATCAAAAGACATTACGGAACAAGAAGCACTCATCGATATTAGTGCTTTTAGACTTCCCCAACGACTGGAAAACATTGTTTCAGCCCAGGTGATTAAGTATGAACTGAATGTTAACAACTACAAACGAGTTTTACATCAACTTCTTTTCGCTGAGGAAATGTTTATGCGCAAACAGCTCACGAGGTGAGTATTGCAGTTGCTTTGCAATTAAATATTTTTAATTAAGAAAATGTTCAATCCAATTATCTTAACAAAGAACTTACATTTTTGTTTATTTTCTCTAATCTTGATATTTTTAATGATTTTGTACGTTATCTACAGGGCAACACTTAGAGGCGGGATTAGTAGTAATGTTACAAAAATATCTTATACATGGGTCAGAGAACCTCCAACAGCCCTAACGAATCGAAGATTAATTTCCAGTAATAACTGGTACTCAGTATACACCTAAGTGGACTTACACAAGTTGAGTAAGGGTTACTGAAGAAGTACACTTCGCAGTGGTCTACCGTGTATAAATTCCAACACCCTGACAACTAAGACATTGCTTATATTTTTCGAAAAAGTTGTCTGAAACTGTTACGTTTTTTCATGCTTTTGTTTTTACAGGTTCAGCCTCAGAACTGCGCCACTGCATAGCCAAAGGACTGTTTTTTCCGATTTATCAGGAATGGTCTGGGCTACAGAAAACGAGCTTTTTGGAATTCTTAAATTGCAGTATCCCGTTATACCTGACGCTTCTTCCGGAAGGTTATTTCGACGGAATGTGATGTCCGTGCTTCTTCGTTTGTCCCGAAATTCGGAATCCAAAAGGTAATATGTAGTTATAGCGGCATCAGATTTGACAGCCCCTTTCAAGACTGGGAATGAAACAATCACTCACAATACACGTGTGAAAAACACGCTACAAATGTTTGAATATTAACTGAACGACTTGCAGATACATAAATTATAGTACCTTTGGTTTAATCAACTAAATTAAAATGATAATCGGCGTAAGTAGAGTACGAAGTTAAGTTTTTAAGTCTGAGCCTGTTTTCGTATTAACTAAAATGTTTATTTCAATAAGAATTTCGTGAAACCTGCATATTGGCTTTCTGACAACCGCTAAACAGAGACTGAATGTTTCTGCATAAACCATTGTTGGAGTTTCTGAAAATTTATTACCATCTAAATAAAACTTGTGCAAAGTATTAAGAAAGACAAGGAGAAACTCCTTCTAGAAAAGTCCGACTAGAACACGAAGGGTCGTGGGTTCAAATCCCATCTGGGGCTCGGATTTTTTCCGAGTTTCTCCTTGTCTTTAAGTCTTGTCTGCAAGTATTATGAGATTGAAATTCGGACCAACAACGTTTCAGTTACTCCGTTTAATTTAGATATCGGCTTCCAATTTTTATAAATTAGTCAAACTTTATTTGTTTTTTTGAAGAAACCGGAAACAATTTTATGACAATCAAGGATGCTCGGGCTTAATGTTTGTCCGCATTGCAATTCCGACACCCTTCGCCTGCTTAACATAATATCATCATAAAGGGAGTGGAGGGGAGGGGGCTATTGCGGAAGACGCTTCGTTGGTTACACCTTTAAGTATAACTTTCAAATGATGAATAAGATTTTTACTATTGCTGTTGTTATTCTCACTAATTTGTGTGAATTGTCGTTTCTCTAGAGTATATGAAGCGTTAATTCACCGAGTTGAAGAGGAAGAAGATTCTTTGGTTTTACGATTGCCTTCAACTATGGTTAAAGATTGTGATCTCTATGACGGTTGTGACGTCGAGGTTGATGCGCAGTTTCAAATAAATAGGACTTATCTTTGTGAAATGCACATGTCGATCGAACGACTTGGCGTTGGGCACCTAAACTTGCTGTTTCCACGACAGTGTGAATTGCCTCCGAAGGCAGTGGTAAGAGTTTCTATAAGTGTTATTTGTTAATCATTTATAATAGGTTAACAACTAGAAGTTTATAAGGAAAACAATAAATCAAATGGAAAAAAGCAATCTTATATTTTAAGACGATTTTTCATAGGATACTTTACGGTTGGATTGGCTTCTGGATAGCAAGCTCAATTTAAACCAGCGAAATGTGATATCAGCAATCGTGCATCGAAACATTGTCTATCCCCTTGTTGTGTTTGGTCCTTTTGGTACTGGGAAGACTTTTACCTTAAGTCAGGCTGTGCGACAGTTGGTTTCCACATCAGCAAATCGGGTCCTCGTTTGCACGCATTCCAACAGGGCGGCAGACAAACACGTGGAACTCCTTGACGATTATCTCACAAATAAAAACGGATTAAAAGCAGCAAAACCACTTCGTATTTATGAATCATCTAGGAGGTAAGAAAAATTGATCCTTATTGAGTCCATGATCCTTAAAAACAAAATCAGGAAAATTGGATCAGCTTGAGGGGATATTTTAAAGGAGAACTGAACCCTAAAATTGACTTTTTATCGTTTGACCATTTAGGTGTAATAGAACAACTGCATAACGTTTTTGTAACAAATCGACAAGATGTGATCGGCGACTCAATATGTGCAGTTAGCGGTTGTTTATGACATATGTTTATGACAGGTTATCATACTAGAATGGTTAAAAAGAAGAAAGACATGCTTACTGTTCGGCTTTTGGCTGCTATAAAAATAAAAAAACTTTGCAAGACATAGATGGCCCAAAAAAATATCAAGATTTCGAAGCACACTGCCATGTTTAAGCTCTGAATATCGAAACCATACCAGTATCAATAGCGACCACGGTATCAATCCTTTTCTAGAGACTTTTCTTTGTTTCTACATTCACTTTGATTTAAATTAAAAACGAATTCACAGAGTTAATCTACTATACCAATAGAATTAAAAAAAACTAGGTAGTTTTAGCATTCAGTTTTCCATACTAACTTTTGTTTTCTTTTTCAAATCAACAATACTCAGAAAAAAAATTCAGATTTTTTGATGGGGTTTAATACCACAGGAATTCGACCACCGGGCGGACCCTCACCAATTTATCTTGGAAATGAGATAGGAGGGCGCCCTAGCCACCGTTAGTATTGGGCTGGCACAATAGCATGAAATAGTGATCAGTTTTTGTACGTGAAATTCCGGCAACATACGGGATAGTAACGTTCGCTCTCACCGTCCGCTCGTCCCCCCTCTTTTCCCTCTCTGCGCTACTAGTACCACATCTGTCCCTGATACTCGCCTTTTGGAAAGCCCATTCTGGGTAACCACAATTGCGCAAAGATCTTTTAATTTGTGCCTTTTACTTTTTTTGCTCCTCTGTTTCACTGATGACTGTGTTGGCTCTGTGCTCCAGGGTCCTGATGACCCCGAGTTTGTGAATCAGAGGGTGATGTGAATCAAACTGCAAATACTGATCAGTGTGAGTTGGTTTGCGATACACCGATGTTGACAAAGACCCATCTTCCTTGAGGGAGACGAGGCAGTCGAGGAAAGGCAAGGAGTTAGGGTCAAGACTATTGAGGTGTTGTAAAAACTGTCCAGACTCTTCTTTCTCTAGGACTACAAAGTATCGTCTACATAGCGGAGCCATAACTTAGGGGGAGTGCCACTATAGCTGCTCAACGTAGTAACCTCAAAGGGCTCCATACATAAGTTGGCTACGATTGGGGACATCGGAGAGCCCATTGCGCATTCATGTTGTTTGAAAAAACTACCCTTGAAAGGGTAGCAACTCAAGCAAATATCAATTAATTCGACAGCCTGGTCGATATCTAAAGCTGTGCGTTCCTTCCAAGAGCCGTCTTTTTCCAACGCGTGCCATACCACTAAAATCGCATCATCTGGGGGTATGCTAGTAAATAATGCCGCTACATCGAATAATGTTATTGTTTCCGATGCGGTAAGTTTAAGATCTTTAATCTTTTCTATAAAAACCTGCGTGTTCTGTAGATGTTGAAGCGACTGGCCGACTAACGGACGAAGGATGTGTGCAGCATGTTTAGCAAGATTGTAAGTTACTGAACCAATGCTTCTTACTATGGGTCTTACTGGGATGGGTTCCGGCTTGTGAATCTTGGGCAAGCCATACAATTTTGGAACAACTGGCTCGGAAGGGGCCTCCAATTTCCTCTTTAAATCAATTTTGATTACTCCATCACTAAAAACCACTCGTTGGGTTATAACGAAGCGGTTTGTATGTTTTCCTGTCGCTTAGTTGTGATTTGCATTTTTCTTCGTAGTCCACAGCATTCAGCATGACCAAACACTTTCCTTTGTCTGCCGGGACAATTACAATGGTGTCATCTTTTGTCAAGTTATTCAAAGCCTTTGTCTCCTTAATATTTAAATTCCTTTTCGGGCTTTGTTATTGCGGATGGTATTGCAAACCTTGTTTCTTAAAATTTCCGCTTCTGCCTCATTCAAACCAGAACCAACAATTGCACTTTCAGTCGCTGTTATAAACTCCGTTATCGGAACTTCCTTATCAACCACCGCAAAATTACTTCCCTTGGCCAAGAAAGACAACTTGGACTCCGATAATGCCCGATCGGATAAGTTCTTAACCCACTTAGCCGCCTCAGTTATCCATGTTGGGTCTTTTCTAACACGCCAGTCGGAGTCCAAATCAGCTCTCCCTTGATGTCCTTTGTGTCTAGCAAACTTCTTAACCTGTCTTTCTTTGGTTTCATTATGACAAGCTAATTATAGACCATGTGTAAACTCCTTGACTTTGTTAAAGCATTCGCTTTTAAGACAATCTGCTAATCTTTTTGTTAATTGGTCTTGCTTTTCCTGCCGCACTCTCTCATTGAGTAACTTTCTCTCTGTGTTCTTAAGAATTTTGTCTGCCTTAAGCCCAGTCACGTTGCTTGTCAGTTTGATACTGCGTGGAGTAACACGTTCTAGAAAACACCTTAAGTTGAACCGCTGGTGATTGCGAAAACTTGCCAGTTTCAGTGAAGTCTTTTCGAAAGATCTCATTTGCCTTAAGCACATTTGACACACTCCGTCACATGACAGGTTGTTAGTTGCCTGATGAAGACTGTGTGATACGGTCGCAACGTCGAGTTGTTTGTTCGACCTTTATCTAAATTCCAGTAATCGATTTAAACATTTTTTGTTGTTGGCAATCTTTGGATATAATTATGGAAACTAACCGTCTCTTCTCTGTTACAGGGTGTTGGTGATATCAGCGGGGGCTGCAAGTGCCGTATTGGAGGCAAGAAATGTCATCCAAAATGCAAAAATTGTCATTAGCTTCCGTTCTACGTTCTCAACAATTAGTTTTTATTGTAACCTTTTCGCTTTATCCAAAATTAATGGACGTAACGATTGTAATCAGTTAGCGTTACTTCTGTAGTTAAGGTGATGATCCGAGCATCGACCTGCAGTAACCATTTACTACCATTTTTAGAGTACTTACTACTTAGGGGCTGTTTAACAATTACGTCATCAATGAGGGGGAATGGGAAGTACGTGGTTGGATGACAGTTGATTACCTTGGGGAACTAGAGAGAGTGAAGATTTTGTCATCAATAAAGGAGAAAAATTCTTAGCTGAGGCACAAAATCCTCATTACTCTAGGCAGAGGGATGGGATAGATCACATGGGCTTGTCGATGACAGCTAATGACAAAGGGGGAGGGGGTGTTAAAAAAGGGTCTAAAAATTGATGACGAAATTAAAAGGAACTACGAAACTAAGTCAGAGATTTCCTGTTTTTTTCCTTCTAAATTTAAGCCAATTTCATACACTAAAAGGAGAATTTATTTGAAAGAAAAACAAATTATTTAGAAACATATCCATTCGCGCACATAATTATTTTAAATAATCTCTTAGTCATTGAGCCAACGAGTGAATTGGTACTTTATCTAGGGACAATTTCCGCATGTATTTTGGAATTCTTAGGAGTTGTGATTTTCCAAAATGTCTAGTGGACATGTCAGAAGTGTAGCTAAATGGCTTTAATTTACATTTCTATGGTAACTATATGAAAATTTATAAAACTCTCCAAAATACTGACACTTTGACATTTTTGGCTTATTAAGCACATTAGATATGTTGGATAACTTTTAAGAATGATCTTGACTTTTAGAAGCTTATGCAGCCCAGACTCATACTGGGAAAGATAAAGGCCATTTCAAAATTAAAAGACTTTATATGCACATGTTTCTTTCCTTTGAAGTTTTCTGTAGTAAAAAATAGTTATGTTACAAAATATAATGGAAATAAACACGACTTGAGGTGTCGGAAATTGCTTGATGTTGTTTTATTGGTCTGATGAAGATATTTGATGCCGTACGAGCGATAAGTTGTCTTCTATGTATGTAGTATATAGAAAATAGGAAAGGTAGGAAACTTCCACCACGAATCGATCCACCCCCTGATGAAAACTCGGCCAGAAATCATTCAGTCGCCGTTTGAAACCTTAATTTTATTTTCAGCAGGAAGCCATATAACTTCTTTATCTAACTTCCCAACGGTTGTTCCGTTACTTTCTAGACAGCGATGAATTTCAAAACTTTTTCTTTTCAAAAACTTCTTCGCGATATGCTGGGAGAAAACAACTAAAGTCACCTAATTAAATATGCAAGCCATCGCGACAAAATTGGTTACTTACCGGAGGGTTAGTTACTCTCAATTCGTGGTTTGTTTACATATACACCTACTTTCTGGCAACACAATGAACGAGAAATCTGAATAATGAACGAGGCGAAATCCGAGTTCATTATGAAAAATTTCGAGTTCATTGTGTCGCCTGCGCGTGGGTGTATATGTAAACAAACCATTTTCATTCATCAACCCTTAATTGTTTGAAATCCTCCAGCCTGCTTTGCGCGGTTGGTTTGTACTTAAAGTGTCACAATCCGCAACGTTTACTACACAGTACGCAACTGGTTCTCCTTCATTTTACTGTTTAAGCAATCATGAGTTTGATTCTTTGATTCGTTTAGAGAATTGGTTTAATTTTTTTCTATTATTAATGCATATCTGTTCGAAAATTCAAAGCCACACTAAGAAAAGCAGTAGGAAAACACTCACTATTTGACACGAATATTAAACGAGTTGCCTGTGGAGGATGCTAGTTTTTAGCTCATTCATTTGCGTCATATGACGCAAAGAATGAGTATCGTGGGGAACGAAATGTGGGCCGGAAGTTGTTGACCGTAGACGGAAATGACAATTTTCACGGCTTACCCCCCCCCCTAGTAAATGGAAAATTAACTTTGATAAACCTCAAATACACATGTGCAAGAATTTTACTGTTTCTGCAGACTAATAA
>JANCMA020498827.1:0-10498 GCA_024336925.2 Zoanthus solanderi | reverse complement strand
GTCATGGGTTCGATTCCCATCTGGAGCTCAGATTTTTTCTGAGTTCTTTGTCTCCGCATGTATTTATATATCTTATTTATTTAATGATCGTCCTGTTCGTATTAAAACTAGGATTGGAGTCTTATCCGAGTTCTTGTTTCCTAATATCTACAAAGCGGTTTAGTTGCACCTTTTGCCTCGTAACGAACAAGTGCTCTTGTTTCTAATATATTAACAAAACAAAAATTCTGAGTTTTTATAGTATTTGCAAAACAAAATTCCCCAGATAATGTATGTGCGATATTTTAAAATCTGTTGTCCAGTGTAATGCGAGTTTTACAAGGAACGTATGGGCTCATTGGTTTCACCACCCATCTATTTGGTGACTTTTATAACAGTGATATTTATTTCGGAGTGAATCTATAGATTCAAAAGTCTCATCACTTCGATTGCTTGTGAAGTTATCTTAGGTTTTGAACTCCAACCTTATTTATCTTTTTCATTTTCTACCTAAATTCATCATCATCATCATCATCAGGTTTCCATCTCTTCCAAATCAGGAGAATCGGGCCGGCAAAACTGTCTCTTCCAGAATGCCAGCTCTTCTTCTTATCTCTGCATTCGTAATTCTCCTTGGCCAGTATATTTTCAAAATTCTTCTCAGACATCTAAATTAGTATGCTAATAAAGCAGATTGTTAACGATGATTGCAGCAAAGATTGACCTATCAGCGCAGTTTTTTTATGAACTATGTAAATCCTCTCTCTTGAAGAAATTCGCATAACCCAAAGTTGAAGTAGTCGATTATTGAATTGAACCTTTACCCCTTATATTGTTACTTACCACTAAAGTCTGGTCATGTTAATCAAGTAAGGAACCAGGCTAGTGCTGCTGGTGTCCACAAACTTCTCATGCTTTTGATAGAAATAATTTCTAGTTTAATGTTATTTTTTTTCAAAGCTTTTGATTGTGTCTTAGTTTTTCTCTGTGATTTTATTTCTTTTATTGATCGAAGTCGTCTAATTTTGACAAAGTCATCCACTCCGCTCCTTCTACAATTAGTTTTGAAATCCGTGCTGGTAGCAGTGTATTTGTTGATCGAAATAACTTCTTATTTTGTACTTTGCACTAATATTATGTACGTGTATTACTTGCTTAATCAGCTACATTCACCCCTGCTAAGTTTGCAATGCAAATTAAGAATGTAAAGTTTTGATTATAACCCAAATATTTAAATCAATCGTTTGTCACTGTGTCAATCTATAATGAATTTATCTTTGCACCGTTTATACGTGCTGAGCCACTCTGAGGGCTCACATGGCTTCAGCGAACCGCCTCCAATGCACAACGGCCCTGGGCGTTTTTTTCGTGTTCTTGAAAGCCTTTTCCCGCCCCCACGCGAAATTATTTCATTGCATTGCATGAACATGCAGCCACGTCTCTCGCGAACGCCCGCGCTTTCGTTTACCACTTCCGCGGTCTATAAAAGTTTGTTTCCTCGAGTGTTCTGGGTCTTTCCTTGCGATGTGTTTTAATATCCAAAGCCATTTCCGATCCACTATATGGACAATGGTGTCCAGTTTTATCGTAAAGCGCTTCACTCGAAATTTTGTTTGACCGGTTAAAACATCTTTGTATATAGGATATATATAGGATTCTCGGCCTCGAGTAGCGCCGATGAAATACTTCAGTGAAGTTTTTTTTTTTTCCGCGTCGCCTATGTGACATTCTAGCATTCGCAGCCGCACAGACAGTAATGCCAAGGTTAATGCTTAATCTATCAACTGATTCCTAAAGCTTTATCAAAATTTCAACATATGGAATTTTGAAATGCGAAAAGTTATAATTTACCGTAGGTTTGCTGTCCATTCTTAAGGGAGAATCAGTAGCAATATTTTCGGTATTATCATCTCTGCCTGGAAATAAATGAAATAAGGGAAAAAGTAGGTATATATAAGTTCGGATTAGATTGAAAATATCATCAACGTGTAACTGAACAAAAAACAAAAAAAAAACAAAATATCAAGTTACAAATACTTTACGAATCTGTAAAGTCCCAATTTTCTCTTACATTTTGTTTCTCCGGGAACTTTAAGTAACAGACAGCTATTTGTGTAGCTTGTCGATAAAACACAATTGTTGCTGAAAACCAACTTGACCACTTTTCCCTTCAGGTGTGTTAAAAACGGCTCAGAAATCTAAATAGAAGCAAAGCATATTTTGAGACGAATATCTCTGCAAAAAGTAACAGTATGTACACAGATGTATTGCCAGGAAGTTATAAATATTGTAGTAGAAATAATTCAGATAACTTGCATCGAAAAAGATAATTTTTAGAGACAAAATAAGGATTTTAAACAGCAGCAAAATGTTTATTGATACTCTGTTGAGTCAAATTAAGTGAAAACAGTGGCAAGACATGAAAGAAAAACTCGTTTTTTGATATAAAGAGCAACGGATTCTTCTCAAAACTGAAATACAGTTTTTTTAAGCTAAGCTGAGAAGATTCTAAATAGAAATTATACTTGTAGAATAAACACAAACTTTGTATTAATTTCTTTCCAACATAATTATTTCAGTTTCTTATATACCCAGAGCAGAGCTCAAACTTACCTCTCCTTGTTTTCTGGTCAAGCGTACTAACAACAAAACTTTTAAGTGTTCACTCTTTGTAATATTAATAGACACTTTGTTCGAGCTTTTAATGAACAATGGTAATGGCGTACATCATTTATCTCCTCTCCGTCTTGAATAATGAAATTCAATGATATTATTGTCGTCTCACGTGTAAAAATGCTTCGCTAGGTACGGCAGTGCATTCTTGGTATTTTTGTTTTCGAGAAGCACAATTAACATTTATACATGCCTCACTAACAATTAGCTTGCTTGATATTCTAAAGTGTTATTTTTATTTCAATTGCGTATGATTGCAGATGCTTGAATGTATTTGGATCAACTGTGCCTATAAATATATACAGACATACTGCAATGGTTACGTAGACGTACCTTAAGGCATTTTTCAAACGCTGAAGTTGAAGTCATGTGCCGAGCGCATTAAAAACAATGGACAATGAATTCTCCAAGCTAACGCTTCATTGTTTTTAAAGAGTTCGGCACATAAAAACCTCGGCCTTTGAAACCAGTCTCAGACAACAAGAAGTGACTAACAATTTAAAATAGAAAAACAAATTGCATCCGAATATTTGTGATTTTTTGTTGAAACACCTAATATATTTAACTATACCACATAAATTATACTTATAGAAACAAAATTCTTTTAACCACAAATAATAACCAACAACTGATGAAAATACATTTTATTTCAAAATGTTTTTTACTTTTTCAAAAAACACCTATATATAAACGTACCACAAGAATGACATAAAAAACCAAACCCTCAAAGCGTCATTATGCCAGAACAAAAACAATATTGTTTCAGAAAATGTGTGACTTTTTGTTAAATACCTATATATCAAGTACTTAGCTAAACCACACGATTTCTAGTAATAATAGAAAAAGTTTAGCACCTTTTTCATCCAACACAAAAAATAAATAACTGTTAACAGAAATACATATTTCTTCAGAATATTGTGACTTTTTGTTAAACACCTATATTAAATATAAATCAGACACACGAATCACACGTAGAAAACCTTTTAAAAACCCCATTCATCCAACACAAAAAATAGACAACAATTAACAGAAATATAATTGTATTTCTTCAAAATAGTTTTCTTATTAACATAAATTAAACATAGAAACCAAATTCTTTAAAACTCATTCAGCCAACACAAAGAAATTATTAACTCAATAACTGTAAACAGAAATGCGTATTGCTTCAAAATAGTTGTGGCTTTTTTGTTAAAATATCTATATAACTTTACCACAAGAATTATTCACAGGAACAGGATTCCAAAAGCCTCACTTATCCAACGCAAAAAAAAAAAAAAATCAAAAAAAAAAAATTAATAAATAAAAAACAACGGCAAGTTCTTCAGAAGATTCGTGAAAAATTTATAAATAACAGTGTACTGGCCACAAGAACGACAACGGCTGCCGAGAAATAATTTTTTTAAGAATTTCATTTAGCTAGTACAAAAGTAAACATTTCATTGAAAAACAATATTTATTTTTCGCTTGGCTAGAATTGAATTGCATTTACAGAGGTAAATATTATTGAATTACTATGTAAAGAGTAACACCAAAGCCATTTTGATGTCTAGCTATAATTACAAAAACACTCAATATAAATTAAATGTTAAAAAATTACCTGCAGCACAGGGTCTTGTGATTGTGATGCAAACTTTAGAGAAAACTTTTTCCAGACTCCCTTGTTTAATTTCGGCGAAATCCAGGAGCCGTTGCAACCGATGTAGCTGAATTTTGATGTGACCAAATCACATTTATTTGAATGTTTGCTAGTCGTCTCATTGTTTTCACGTACTCTAGGTTTTACAAAGGAAAGACGGATCCTGGTTAGTGGGCCTGTTTCTGTTTCGTTGAAAACGAAAAGCCGGCATCCTTCAAAGAAAGAAACAATCTACATTAGTAAAGAATTTATGGAATGCATTTGTCGATTTATAATTTTGTCTCACCCACGCAAACATAACCACTAGTACGTTCTAAAACTTTTATCAAGCTTATATATCAATATGTTGTAACTTAAACAAGTCAAGGTCAAGCCGGCTGAAATTTTATGATCATCGCCATAAGTAGTGTAAGGAGCTAACTTCGAGTCTTTGCGTTCATCAAAGCAACTATAATTTAGACATAATTAAATGGAATGCTACGTCGGTGTTTCTACAGAAACTTTTTTATAAATTTATAAGTAATATATCTATATGGTAGTGAAAAGAATTTTGGTAAAAAACTGAGGTTTCGGACTGTATTCACTGTCATTTCACTCCGACGAAGGATTACAGTCCGAAATGTTAGTTTTTTAACAAAAACCTTTTCCCTACGATGTATAAGTTATAAATTTATAAAACTGTTTCCATAATTTAGACAACTCAATGTTGAAGTTGTTATGATTATAACAGCAAGTACGGATAAGATTCTGAGCTTAGATGTTTAATCTACTCGACCAAAATCCCCTGTCGAACGGTCCATACATATCACCAAGCATGCGCCCGACATTTGTTGGGTCAAATGTTGGAGCGTTTGGCATGGTCATATGACAATGTCGGGAGCGGATTTTATGTTGGATTATTGTCGGGATCCTGTCGTGTTTCTTTCACAAGATCACACAACAAAAGAGCTGGGTGAGCGCATGCGTATTATGAAGGATAAGTCCTTTGAAAGTCTTCGAGTCAATACTGTTTTTTTGTATGAATAAATGCCTCGTTTTACAACCATCTGGTCCGCATTTTCTAACCTTTCTTCACTCCTATATTTACCAGACTTCATGTAGTATGAATGTTGGGCGAAATGCCGCGGGATCCACTAATATATTTATTCAACAATACACAAAACTGACCAACATTTGATCTGACAAATGTCGGGTGGATATTGGGTCAATGTTAGGACCGTTTGACAAGTGCTCAATACTGCTATAGAAACTCATTTAAAAATTGGTATATTCCTGTATGGGAGCATTGCTCTAATATAATTCATCCTGTTTTCCAGTCTGCTAACGGAACCCTACACATTTTACTTCTATGGTCACGTTTTGCTGCCTCAGTATGTTGAAATCCCAGTGATGTCAAATTTTCTCAGAAGAATAAACGACGATCTTCAGTTAATGTTGTGGAGGTGTTGCTTAAAATACCTATTTTTTAAATCGTAAATTTAGTAAATAATTTTTGTTTTCAGAAATGTTGATCTTTCAATGTCAAGTCTCACCATCCAAGTCACGCACCTTAAACTTTCAAGAGCTATTTATGAGTTGAAAATTCCCCTCCGGTCATCTTAATGATCATATGAGATGTTTCTGAAGTAGTATGCAACCAGCCAAGCGTATTGTTACTCATGGTCATAATGTATTTTTTTTAGTATTTCTCACAGAAATTTCCATTTAGACAATAACTCAATTTTGCCTTGTGAAAAGGTACTATAAGCTTCATTACCAGTTATATCATAATTATTATTCTTCATTACATACCTTTACAGGTCCTTTGCACATTGATTCCAATTCTTAACAATTGCTTTATGTTTTCATGTTCTTTAACAATGACAAAACAATTTTGTACGCGTTTACAAACTACTTTGGTGCCACTTATCCCGCAAAGTTTGAGTTTAATTTTGCGCTAGCATTGGAACTATATTTTTTATTTTGAAGATCACGCTTTCAAAATCTTCTTCTATTGATTATTAACTTATCAAGTTATTCTCAGGAAATTCATGAACGTTTGGATGAAATTGGGCAATTTTTATCGAACGCATAATGTCATAGTCATTCCTAGTAGATAAATATTTTTTATTGCAATCATGCATGATAATTGCTTTCTATGAGCAAATTTAATAAGTATATTTTTTTCTTATTTCATGCACTGACACTTTAAGGGGCCATTTTACGAGCTGAGTTTTCGCTATGCCATCTTGTGACTATAATATAAGATGTTTTATTCAAAAACAAAGTTCACACAGAACCAGTCATGCGTGTAACTGGTATTTCCGGAATTTTTCACAAATAAGTTTTTAAGTAACACAGCTTTGTCCTCGTTCCCTGTAAAAAGTAACCACGAAGATTCTCTCGACTAAGAATAAAATTAATGCTATCTCAAACTATACTTTTCCAGTTACTTTTCACATTCATGAGCTTGCAGAATTTGCTTTTATCAATTTAAGTTAATATTCATTTATACCATACCGCAAAAGCAATCCTGTAAGAGTAAACTATTGTGGAAGCACTTGTCCAAAATTTACCGAAATCTTTGAAAGCAACAATATACTAAAAACAAGTATTTATTTCCAAGTTTCTAGTTTAGAACGAGGAGCATAAGTAATATTTCTATAGTCCCACTTTGCTGCATTCTTTCGAAATAAGAAAGCTCCCAATTTTTCTCGTACATTTTTAAGGTCTTTTTTAGGTTATTATTTTAATCATGTTTTTTTATTTTTACCATTGCTAACTTCAAATTTTGTTTAAGTCATAAAGATTGCTGATAACAAGTTGAAAATTCCTTAATGTCATTTTGTCATTTTTAATAAAAGCATGCAATGCAAGAACTTCAGCGCATTTTTTAAAATGTTATAGTTTGCCGTTTTCTCCTAGATAAATTAATAAGTAAAGATTCCATTATTTATAAAATACGGATATTGTTTTTATTGCTGGATCAAAGGTTCCTTTGCAATCACTTTTCAGGCTAAAGATTTTTTGATGATCGTTTTTTATTCTATTTATGTAAAAAAAAAAAAGAAAGAAAGAATACAGATTCGTTCTTATTTAGTATTATTCTATCTCTTTCACCGTCTATTTAGTCTATAGCTACTGAATAATCATTCTTTGCATCTCTTTTTAATATCAGTAGCTTACCATTTTATTTCACATCACACCACCTGCAGGCTACCTTATCTTTGGTTGTTTTTAAACTGACGTGGAAATGTTAATGCCTATTGAGAGTTCGGAAACTTTGTTTCCGTTGAAATTAGTATATTTCGTATTCAAAATATAAAGGATTTGAAATTGCTTGAAATATGCTCGAATATGACTTGACAAAACTTTAAATCATGCAATTTTGATGAATATTCTTGTTTTCTTGTAATAAAATAAGACTATATTTTATTAATAACTGGTATTTTATCAATCAAAATTGTTCTTTGTCAGTGAATATATTAGTGTACATAATGGCCTAAAGATGATAACTAGCTTTGTTTTTGCGGCTGATTCTTACCTTCAGATGACCGAACTGTGGCGTCATTAAGACATTTCCACTCGCCTGTTTTGTACCAAAACGTAGATTTGTACAAAGGACATCGGCATGTATAATTTCCCTTGCTCTTGGTAAAGAGTTTTGCTCCGTATTCATCGCAACCGGCATGAGTATTCCTCTTTAGCGGCAATCGGATTTCATCTCCTTTGCTGTCAGTGTTGCGAATCAAATCGAAGTCTTTCAGCAAAAAAGAGCTTGCTATTTTAACGCAAAATACTAAAACTTGCACACTGATCAGGTCAACCTTCATTTTTTGTGACTAGAATGGTTTCAGTATTGCTACTGTTGATCTTTACTTGAACAGGAAGGAAAGTGAATCATATCACGACATTATTTCGCCATAAATTAAAATCGTAGAACTTTGAAGTTTCCACAGATTGAACAAGAAAATAATAATAAAAAAAATTTCTCTTTAAAACAAGAACGGCAAATACTGGCTTTCAAAGTTTACAGTACACAAACCAAGAACGGAGATTCTTATCAATGCTTCCTATTAAAGAACACGACGCTTCAATATATATCACTAATAGAAAATGACACTTTGAAAAGGGAAAAGGCGTGCCCTGTTCGCATATTAGACGTTGTGAATCAATTAAAATGTATTTCAATATTAGCTAATTTAATGATTTTAAACCCCAGGAGTTTTAATTTTGGTTCACAAATGTTTCAAGATATTGCTGCGTTGGTTTGACTTTTTTTTAGTAGAGATCTTTTATTGCTGAAGCCACCAAGTGAAAAAAAAGTGTTTGTTATTACGTTGTTTTTGCTGGCGCCTCGCTTCATGTTTATGCGAAAGACAGCCTGCCTGTCTTCACAGGAACTAAGATTCGTTTGCAGAAGCCGCGCAGTCTCAGTGTATTTTTCCCAACGATTTAACGCCGCTTAATGCGCAACAATTACGACTGTTTGAAGCTACTGGTCCATTAAATTGTCATTGACTTGTGGTTAAGAACAGACTGCAATTAGATTAATTTATTCTAAAACAAGAATCACGAAAGCCTATAAAACTTTGTACGTATACTATATTTTCATTTGGGAGACTCGCAGTTCGCGGAATAATATTCAGTTATACTTTAAAGCATAATTATTATGCCTTTCTTAAAGTATAAAAAAAAACATTTTCAGCCGCTGACGCCTGATCCTCGATATTTAATTGGTATTAGATAAAAAAAAAAAAAAAAAACAGCGCGAAATACTTTGGTATATGATATATCTAAGGGAACGAGATTAAACTACGTTTCTCTTTAGCACAATATTTGGGTAGATATAGATAGCTGAAAAGAGATATTTATATACATCTTTAAACCCTACGTTCTATTTTTTTTCTTTTTTCCGCCTGCGTGGGGTGTATATTGAATAAAAATATAAATTTATAAAGTAATTCGAATAGTACGTGCGTTTTGATTGGTCTGCAAGTTACAGCGCTATAAAGCACGAAAATGACGTGAGCAATATGGTTGGCTGTCTCCATGTTGTGAGAATTTACTAGTTCAAGAAAGGGATTAAAGAATACATACGCGCTTCGAATATCTTCTTTCCTTTTGCTAAGACGGAAAATAATAATTTTATAAAAGAAATTAAACACGTTCTCCCTGCCTTCATAGACGGTGAAAATGAGTTCGTGAGAATTCTAGAGCAGGTGAAAACTGATCTGCTTTCGAATTCTCCTAAACGTTCGCCTCGGTTTTCATCAGGCTTTAAAGGCGCGGAGAACATGTTTTGTTTCTTAAATTTCAAATAAGTATTTAGTATATTGTGATTGGTTACTTGCCTTTGGTTTACTGTGCCGGTAAACCACAGCTAGTAATCGAAAAAAAAAATCGCTCGCATAAGTTCGGTGTTTATTTTAAATTTATTTTATAAAAGTAATAAAACATAACTTTCTATGGGTTTACCCGGCGGCATAATAAACCATGTGGCTTAAGTCCCGAGCCAAGGACGAATTTACAATCTATCTCGTGTTCCCTCAATATCCCGCGTCGTTTACTATGCTGGTAAACACATAGAAAGGTTGGTTTTAATGCTTAGATAATAAATTTATAAAATATGCTTTTAGAATAGAAATCATATTTTTATTAAAAAGAATACTACAAAATATGTAAGATTTTTCAAACTGTGCCAATATTATAAATGCTTATCAGTACTCGTTGTCTGTAATATTTGGTTGCTCGGGATTGTATGTAATTTTGTTGTTGCTATTACTGCCGTTAACCATATGGGACCAAAACGCTTGCTATTGCCTCGTAAACAAAGATTCGGCCTTTTATCATTTTTGACTCACGGATACTCCGTAGAAGTAGCAGTGAGTTATAGCTGGTTCTTTCTTATTTGTATAAAATTTTGTACAACAATGGTTATTGTTTTAAATCTTCCAGCCAGCTTTGCGCAGTTGGTTTGTATATAAAGTGTCTCGATCCACGATGTTTACTAGTAATTATGAAACTGCCGGTTCTTCTTCGTTTTATTGCTCAAGCAATCTTGAGTTCGTTTCTTTGACTCGTTTAGGGAAATATACTCTTTTTTTTTATAAGAACGTCGAATTTTTGGTTTGAGGCTGAACGTTTTTAAATCTTTTCGGGATATCAGCCTCAAATGTTCTTAAACATGTTCTTAAAATATCTTTACTGATTTTAGACAATATAAATAAT
>JANCMA020498723.1:0-10498 GCA_024336925.2 Zoanthus solanderi | reverse complement strand
ATAGCATAAATAATAGTAAAAAAACTAGCAATAATACAAACAATAATAATAATAATAATAATAATAATAATAACAATACCAATAAATTAATATTGTGGAAATGAATTAAAAGAGAGACCATTAAGGTTACTAGGTTAGCCTTGTGTGTCTACACTTGTTTCGTCAAGCAGTATTCAGGTTAACCGCAAAAGGTTATTAAATGCTGAAGTTGGCTGCAGGCCATACACCAATCAGCGTACCTCAGGAGTGAAAACCGCAAAATCAGACAGCAACAACCAAACAAAAAAGCCGCTGCAGACATTCATCAAAACCACACAAATTTTTATATTAACGCGAAAATACACATAAAAACATCGAAACCAATATGAGAGAAGCTTTATGTGAAAAAAAGGGAACGAATAGCATAAGGAGATTCAAAGCCTTCTAACACAGATGGCAATTCAAACACATCATTCAAGAAAGTTCGTTCATTTTGAGCGGTTCGATTATCTCTAATATCGTGTAAAATTCTATTTTAAACTAACAAATTAAGTAATTTTTTAAAAAAATTAGTCAAGATAGTTTACAGTTTGAATTTGTTTTCGCAGTTTAGTATCTATTACAAGAAGGCATCGATCAACTTTTCCTAGCCGCAGGTAACCTTCTTTTTAGGATCTTTATCACTTTGGGATTTCGTTGAGAGGGTCAGTTTTACATAGTTCTTGTATTAATTTATTAAGTTTCTGAAAGGAAAAAAATAGGATTTTGAAGAGCGAATACACTTCTTCACTTAACTCAGCGGTGTCTCAAATTTTAATTTAAAAGTAATATTTCATGTTTTCACAAGGAAACATTGCGTTTCGCAAATTGTAAAGCTACTAAGGCCCCACGGAAAACAGCAAAGGAGAGAGCTCTTTTAAGATTTCAAATATGTGAATTGTCTTTCTTCAACAATTTGCGCTTTCTTTAAGAAATGTAAAAGATTCAAGCGGCTGTCACAAGTGGACTCTAATTCTTTCATTTTCCTGTTTTTTTAAAGGGAACCCCTGCTGGGGCCGATACAGGTTGCCACACAACGTGCTTTTATTTGAAACATTAACTTGAAACATCGATATCATAATCAACTTGGCACTTTTCTTCCTTCCCCGTCTAAAGAGTGTCATAATTTTTATTTAAGTTTCCTTTGTACGTTAAAAAAGTATATATATATATATATATATAAAAGCAATTCAGTCGGGCGGGCCAATAAACAAACAAACAAAAACTAAAGCAAATCTTTTCTTTAGTTGCTGATTTGTTCGCAACAGATTAATTGTTTTTTAATTACTTTTTTTTTCTGTTTGTTGCAATAAAATATCTTAACAAGATTTATCAGCTGCTTTAATTTCGCTTAAATGTCCCAAACATTGGAACGATTATTTTTTTTTATTGTACTTTATTGTTTAGGCCTGCTTATCAAATATTTCAAAAATGACAACAAAACTACAATATGAATGAAATAGAGTGGCACTCATTGCGTTCTTCGACAACTGCGCGATGATAGATTTCACTCTTTATATGTTTATGAACACTTCGAGATTATTTTTACGGATAACTGAAATCAAACTCAAAGTATTTAACTTTAAGGACATTTACTTAGCTTAAAGTAATCAAAACTGCAATATGAAGGAAGTAGCGTGGCACTCCGTTGTTCTCAGCAAACTGAGAGATTATAAATTATTCTCTTTATATGAACTCTTTAAGATTATTTTTAGCTAAAGCGTTAACTAAAATAAAATGTTTAAAAACATTTTACTTTAGCTTAAATATGTAGTTAATCTATAATAGTAAACAAGATATCATCTTTTGTTAAAGCAATTATTTAAAGAACGTATGACAATAAAAATAAAAGAAAATGTAAATCTTTCTAAAGCTGATCGATTCTCTTTGCCTTATATAAGGGATCCAGTTGATTAGATACTGCAATCGCGACAGTTCGCAAAGGGAGATTCTGTTTCACATATCTGCCGTTCGGTACCAGATGGTAAAAAAAGCCAATAACAGTTTGGGCGGTCCATAACCTCTTTATAAAACTCGCATAACCTTTCAATTTGGACTTCCAGGCTCTAAAATTTTTCTGTTATTAAGGAAGGCATACATAATGTGAACCAAACGCCGACTTTTTATCAGCTAACTATTTTTATCAAAATGTTTAAATAAATAGCCAGCGGCTGCTATTTTGGAGGTCAACCGGTCGGGAGTGTCATCGGTAATATCTCACATTTTCGATTAAGAATCTTTCAGTCATAAGATTAATTGTCTCAAGGATTATGTTTTCTGCGATAGAAAAAAAAATCAAGTAAAAATAATTATGTTTTAAATCTCTCAGGAGATAATACTCTTTTGATAGTTTGCCTTTAATAGTCAAATCTGTCTACAGTGCTTGAAGCTAGAACTGAAGAAACTGAAAACCTTTTTCTGTCTCAAAATATCTAATGGACGCTTTTTTGTTTGTCAAGAATTAGACAACTCCTCAAAAACCGCCCGCTATATCTGCTATAAATTAGTCACCAACTCAAAGATATCTATGAGTTTAAGAAGGTGATTTGTGAAATGTTTTGTTTGGTGTTTTAATGTGTGGCTGTGAAACTTGGACGTTGAGGAACACGGCGGATAAGAAGAAGAGACTACAAGCTGTTGAAATGTGGTTTTGGAGAAGAATGCTGAAGATATCATGGAGTAAGAGAAAAACTAATGAAGAAATATTGCATGGAAAGAGTGGGAGTTGGAGAGAGTTATTGTCTTCAGTGAGAGGTGGATAAATGAGGTTTGTGGTTCACGTAGTTAGAAAGCACGAATTAGGGCATCTTTCTCTCATTGGTTAAATTGATGGAAGAAAACCTCGAGGAAGACCTAGACAAAATACATGGATGGACTGGAGAGAGTAACTGGAGGAAACAGCAGAGTTGCTCCAAAAAGCACAAAACAGAGAGGAATGACGAGCTAAGATTTTCTATACGTACTTGGGTATATGGATAGAAAGATTTCTGTTCTGTCGTTTAACTAGAACGTTTTGTTATGTAATGTGTTGTGTAAGGTTTAAACAAATATTCTATGTGTTTGTCTGTTCTGAGGAACAAACGTTATCAATCAATGAGACTTAAACTACTTTTATTAAAAATAGACAAAAACACTTACCGCAAGAATAGGGGAAAGCTTTGGCGACAGAAGTCGAACAATCACTTAGGATTTCTTTTGCCTTTTTCACGGCCGCATCAGTTGCCTTGAACACTGTGTAGTGAGGAATCAGATCGTGTTGTAAGGAAAAGATGTATGTGTTTCTTGAGAAGATATGTTCTTCTGGTTTCCATCTAAGGCGTCGGTTTAATTCCCACGTAAGACAGATTCTTTTAGGGATTTTTTTAGAGTTTTGCTTCAGAATCTCTTCCACGATTCCACATGCAATAAATTCTTTGGCTCGCGGGGCTCTTTTTGCTTGTCGCACAAGACATTTGATAACAATGGGGCTGTAGATAACACTTTTTTCTAACGGAGACAGGTGCAAATGTTGTACTTGTCGCTTTGCATACTTATACGATGTGACCACTAAAATGAACTTCACGAACAACAAAGCAATTACGCCCTTCATTTTGGACCGTTAAGTCGTGAGTCTTCTTGGTTAATAGTGGTCTATCTTTATGCCCAGTGGAAAGGTCTGAAAGAAGACTTGTGTCTGCCGTCCTGTGATGTCTTTTTTATACCCAAGGTTATGACTTTAGGGTGAAAAGGTCAACCGCTGGTCGTCTGGGCTTTGCAGATTCTTTTGCAAAAAATGAGCAAAAAAACGCAAAATATCGTGAACGTCGGGGGAGTTAAATACCGTGATAATAGATTTACATTAAGATGATTTAATCTAAGCGAATTGTCATGATTATAGTTAAGAATTTGATTCGGGTATGTAGTAACATATATACACTAATGGAATTTTAAGTGCTAAAATATAAAGTTAATGATGTGGCCGAACCACCAAGGACGTGCTTTTGTGTTTTTTCCAGAATGTTGCGCTCAAATTACACCCTTTAGCGGCGCCAAAAATGATCAACCTAACGAAAAAACGTCTCTGACACATTTACTGATACCTATATATAAACTAACGCGGGCCCTTTAAAGATATTGTTCGGACAAAAAAAGGTAAAGAAATAAACACAACTTTTAGGATTTAAGCTTTATGTACACTTTTCAGGAGGTCAACTCAAGCACCAAAACTTTTTTTAAATCCTTTATAAGCAATAAAATAAGTATAGACAAACCGTTGATAAATTTAGCTACAGTTGCAGCTCTGCCAATGTGCTCGACTGTTACGCGAAATCACCAGTACTAGGCAAGAGAGTTTATTAGACTTCAAGTGATTTTCTTCTAAGTCCTCAATTAATCTTCTGAGAGCTACTCAGACTATAAGAGCTGTGGCAACAAAAATAATTTTTGCAATGAGCGATCAAACTTTGTGCAACAGAGAGTATGTGACCAATCCTGTGAATAAACCACTCAAATATGATATATGTCGCTACAAAATGCTAATGGTATCGCAGACAAAACAACTCAGCACTTTTTACTTCTAAATTTATATAAAGGGATATCGCCGGCTCATTCAGCTGAAAATTCAACCGAAGTTGATTTTCAAACCACAGGCTCCTACTGATACATGTCATACATGTACTTTGGAGTGCTTGCAATTTCAAAAAACTTCAAGAGTTTATCAAACATTCAAGAGTTAACAAATAAATTCTATATTGAAGTAATGGTTAGAGTACTTTAAACATATTTCATCAGTAGCAGTTTCATTAACCAAAATAGATATATTTTATTTCTAGATTACCAATTAACATTGTTTCAGCCTTTCGCAATAAACCTTCTTTATAATATAGAACTGTGTTCTAAAGCCTAAAGGTCTTCTTTTTGATCTAAGGTGATCTTGTCTTTTTTTTAACAATGTCCAAATTGTAGTTGATTTTTTTTATTTCCGTAAACATTGTAGTGCAGACAGAAGTAATACATATACTATTATCGTGTAAAATTATCCACCTGCTTCATGCACGTGTTCTTCAGAAGCATTTCTTTCTTTAGTCTTTGTGTTTCATTTTACATGGAAAATTCATTAACTTCAAATTGGAATTACTGTGACTGTAACCATAATACAAAAGAAACACAAATCCTAAATAAGAACTCCAAGAAAAGGGCTTCACAAAACACAGTGTCAACATTCAGAGAGGTTCTTATATAGTTCGCAACATAATATATACTATTAGTATTAGTAAATGCTCTTGTTAAATCAGACAGGTCACAACACTTTTCAACTAACGTCTTTTCGGCGCGTGGCTTTCTTTTAGTCTTCCGATAGAAGATTAAATGGGCCTAAGTACGTTTTAACATTTTTATCCAAGAACCGCTTAACTCGTGAAATTACGAATTTATTTTTGACCAAATATAAATTATTTCTGAAAAAAAGCATTATTTTCCTTGCTGTATCCGCCACGTAAGGAGAATCCAGCCGGTTAACGTCATTTTAGTTTAGGTCGATCAAACGTAAAAAAACAAATTCATAGTAAACGAGGTTAGGTAACTGGGTTAATAGTTTGACTAAATTTTTGCTGACGTCATTGTCAGCAATCTGCTCATCAGCGAAAGTTAATGACAAGGTCAAACGTGGATTTGTTGGAAAATTCAAATTCAAAGTGGAGTTTAAATTTGAATAGCCAATTCAATTACTAATATAATAAAAATAGCATTGGGGTTGACTTGTTTGATTTAGGAAATAGAAAACGATTTTTGGACCATGTAACTAGCCTTTATAATATAAACAGATATGAACTCCAGTCAAACATTAGCCTATAGTGTTTCACTGTATGAAAACTTTAATCTCCAGGGCATTTTCATTTACAAATAGTATTTTACTAGAAAAACAATATTGACAAAGCAAATCACAGCAAATGCTTATTAAAAAAAGTTATACGTTGTTATTGTTGTGTTTCAAGCAGCTTTAAAATATAATAGTAGAAACCTCAAACCAATATTATGACACAAAACATTTTGAGCCTGGGTATAAGTGAATACAGTAAAAACCCAAGAACAAGAATTTTATAAGAATCTAGAATTTTGGAGTTCAGGCTGAACAGGTTCTTATATATTTTGGGGTATTTTTTCCAATAACAGACTGATTAGGTTCTTAGTAGGTTCTTATTTGCAAAAATTATTATAGTGATAGCATTCGGGGAACTGCAATAGTAACATGCTATAATAGGAATAAAAGCATTTACAAAAATGCCAAGCCTTATTTTCAAAACAAGTCCTGTATAATAGGCCTGACCATACAGTTACACTACAAACAATTTCACAATTAAAATCCTGAGTTTGAACATAAAATCTGGAGTGTTTTTTTTTAATATAAGAACCTATTTTTCTTTGTCAGACTGAATAGGTTCTTATATATTTGGGTATTACAATGCAAAATTTCAGCCTGTATAGGTTGTATTAGGTTCTTATACGCGGGTTTTTACTGTATATTAGCTGGGTCACAAATATGTGAGTAAGTAAGTCGACATGCAGTATATATAACTGAAGTATTACAGTGCACCTTTTTTAACTTTACTCATAATATAAGCTGTCGACGCCGCCTCACGTACAGTTACCGTAACATTCTTATTACAGCACCGCCTCATGAACGTGACCGAAACACAAATAATACCACGGGCTCAATCATACTGCGGGTGTGAGGTTAACTCAGGACCAAAGATCGCTTTGCGGCTTTTTATGAAACCAATCTTAATTGTTGAGTGTTTTTTTTAAAAAAAAAAAAAGATCTATCGAGAGCAGAAATGTGTAGATAAGTTGTAAATAAGTTGTAACCAGAACAAATTTAGTACATAGAACTCCTCATGCAACTTTAAATTCTTGCCCTGTTTATTAGGCTAAGTGATTTGGTATAACATTAAAAACAAAAAGTGTGCATGCACATAGCGACAGCTTTAAGCTTTTTGAGATTACGTTCCTATAATTATTCCACTCACGAATCCATACTGGTTTCCATCGCTCAAGGGAATCGTCGAGACATCTCGTTAGGATAACTGTAGCTCTATAAAAAATATCAATAATTAAATATTTCTTTGCTGAAACGCTTTAAAACTTTTTTTTTTCATCGAACCACCCGCCAAAGCCTCACACGTACTGTATATTTGTGAAGTTGTATGGCGGGTCAACATTAATACTGCTAGTCGGGTGTGTAGCAATTACGAGCAAATGTTTTTTTATTGCCGAGCTACTGCATCAGTATCACCCACATAGAAATTCATTTATCATTAGCAATTCACAAGATCACCCCTAAAGACGCTGTAACTTGACTATCGCAATTTTTAGAAACCTTAGGGTTTAGAAATAAGAGCAGCTGAAACTAAATCTTAAGCGTGTCTGCATACTACATAAAAATTATATACATATTTTATTTAATAATATATATATCATAACATATATATTAATATATATTGCTTAAGAAAGTGGCTGGAGCGGTTATAAGGGTAAAAAAAATTTAAAAAAAATTATCATTTTGCATAAAAAAATACAAAAGAAAAGAAAAAAAATCAGTGCAAAGAGATCCGATAGCCGTCAGTCATGTTTGAAAAATGTTTTTTACTCATTTCCAAATAAAATTCAAATTCGAATCGGACTTTCATTGCAAGGTTGAAATGGGATAAGATAATGGTACTTAATAAACAGGGCATTGTAATATAAGTTGCGTCAATGTACTACAAAACCAAAATGTTCTTTCTAATTTAAAATATTTTAGTAATAAGAACGATTGCCAGTTATTTGAAAAAAAACAGTAGTCAAAGTATTCTAGTAGTTGCAGTTCTAGTAGGTGGCTCAAACATGCAAATCGCCTATTCTTCAAACAATTGATTACAACTGAGAGCATTTTAGTTAAAATCAAAACGTTTTTTTGTGGGACATACCATTTTTAGTTCTAAATTACGAAACTCAAAATTCTTGTTAATAGCTGCAAACACTTCATCGCAACAAAGGCAAGAACAAAGCTGACTGAAAACAAAATATTGTGCAACAAAAGAGTAAAGGGCCAATCAAGACGATGTCACAACTTCTTCATTTGTAAAGACTTAAGTTTTTCTAAACAATGATTCAGTGAGGTTTTGAGATCAAGTTTATATTTGTGTGGAAGCATGTCCGATCATGTGATTAAAGTCCGGGCTAAATAGTTTTTTTTTTACCAATTTTTAAATTGGAACTTAACAGTTTTAAAAACTGAAAATGTTTTTGTTTATGTTTAAAACATCAGATTATCTGTCATATCATGACTTTAATTGCAATACATTCAAACATTTTTCTGTCAATATTTCAATAAAACATATTCTTTAAAAAGAAGTGTGTGTAATCGGCAAAACATGCAAAGCTCCTTTTTCCGTTCTTTGTTAGATTATTCGTGACAGTTTCAAACAATAACTTATAATGGGTCTTAAGCAAATTCTCCAAATGAAATCCTTAAAGTAATGTGGTCGTCGGAACGCTAGTAATTTTGAAAATTGAAAAAACAAGCTGGAAACTTTACATGCACTTTAAAAATTTTAAAATGTGAGAAATAGGAATTTAAATATTCATGAAGACATCTGTTAAACATCATTTATATCCATGCAAGCAAGAAGGCTGTAAGCTCTTACAGACAAGCGTAACAAAATCGGCTCACTTAGTCTTTTAATGAGCTGTTATAACAAGATATAGTCAGTGCGAAACGTGTGCCTTACGCGTGTCGCGTCGAAAAAAAAATACCGAGCGTCATGAAATTCATAAAATGAATTGTAACTTATGATTAAAAAAGGATTGGTTCCAGTTCAAGTGTTGTTTTATCTCATGCACTTTTTAAACTTTTTAAATTTTATTGTTTTATAGTAACACTTGAGTATTGTCAAAAATGTTTTCAAATTGTTTACCAGGTAATTAGGATTTAAAAACAAGTTCAGGACACTACAAATAAGTGGATTGTTTATACTCTTTTCACAGATGCCACTAACAGATTACTTTTTTACAATACGCGAGCCCTTGAGTTTGAATTGTTTTTTTAAACTGAAAATCAACTTAACAAAAACTTTTAACTATACAGTCAGCCGACCAAAATTTTAGGCGAACGCAAAGTTTGTTAAGCTGCACGGTACTTAAAATGTATTACTAGTTGAAAAAAATAAGTTTATGATAGACACAAATTTTAAAAAATAATTGTTACACGATGTACTTGATATAGTACAGTACATTGAGTCCTATAAATGAGTGACAGCTTGGCAGCTTGTGTTTCTTAAACGTTGTTCAGTTCGAGCTCGTTGTTTACTTTATTTAGTGTTTACGTTAGGTTATACTTTAGCACAGTACTAGCATTGTTTTACAAGGTGGCAGCGGTGCGATCAAAACAATGAGTGATCACGAAAGCGAAATTAATCCAGATTCTGGGGGTTCGACCTCACAAAACCTGCAAACTACTCGTACGCCAAACATCAGACCGCCACGAACTTTTGATGTGTTTCAAACGACGGCAAGAACTTGGGAACTCTGGAAACAGATGTGGGAAAATTATTCCATCGTGACACGACTGGATCAACAAAATGACCAATACCAGAAAGTGACATTTCTGTGCACGACTGGTGAAGAAGTCCTTGAATTTTCCGCATCTAAAAATCTAAACAAAGTCAGTACAATCATTCAGAAATTTGACGAGTATTTTGCTAGAGATGTTAATGAAACGTACGAACGATACAAATTTAACCAACGACAACAGTCGGAGAGAGAAAGCTTTGACACCTACTTGATTGTACTAAAAATCCTTCGAAAATCCTGTAATTTTTGCATCTGTCTGAGCAATTCGCTTTTGCGCGATCGCATCGTATTTGGTATCCGCGATGACCACGCACGAAAACGTCTCCTGCAGGAACGCAAACTTGACTTGAAACAGTGCATATAGACATCTGGAAGAGTGTTAGGAGTGCCAATACCCACATGGGTGTTTTTACAACAAATAAAGAGGAAATTATGGCCGTTTCTAACTATGGAGAATCAGCAAGCAAAGCACGTGACGACACCCGAACAACGCGCCAACGGAAGAATGGAAAATTTGCCGAGCAACCCAACCAGCCTAAATGCAAATTTTGTTTGAAAAATCATGCGTTGAAGAGCGAGCAATGCCGGCGGCTTGGCGGAAAAGATGCAATGTTTGTGGTCTGTTAAATCACTGGAAATGATCTGAAGTCTGCAAAAATAAGCAAGTCCACAGCACTGCAGAGCACTCCTCCCGGCTATGATTCGGACTCTGACTCAGATGTGGCAACTTACAAGATGAGACCAGGTTTGTTCATTTTATAAAGCGTGTAACATCTACGTTGATCAGTTTCAGTTTCAGTTTATTATTTTTTTGAAACACAAATATATACATTTACAAAACAATTTATTAGAAATTACTCTTTAAGGAGGCAAAGGAAACCCACAAGAAACC
>JANCMA020498617.1:0-10498 GCA_024336925.2 Zoanthus solanderi | reverse complement strand
ATAAAACTTGGCATAAATAAACTTTACACCCATCATTATGAATCCAAACATTAGGTAGCCCGAGTAAACGCGTGTACTCGTCTAGTTGTAATTTTTTTTTATCCGTTAATTTGTGCATTCCGTGACCTTGTTGTCACACGAAATGGACCATCAGATATTTAGGGGGAGGGTTTGAGCATTTTTTTTCCCCACAAGATATTATAAATTTTTCCGCTCAAGACGCTGCAGGATTTTTTTTTTCTGCCATCCGATGGCAGAGTTTGTTTGCTATTTTGTTTTGTACGAATTTTTTTTTCAGGATTAAGGCTGTTCTCGAATTTGGTTTTTTGGTATTTGCCCAGCCTCCCCCTTAGTATCAATGTCCGTGTCTAAGTACATGCCAACAATTATGTCACTTGGATGAGTGACGTGTTGACAACCGTCATGGTTTAAAATGGCTTCCTATTAGTATTACGTGATGTAGCTGTGCTTCAAGGAACGTATATCATGTGGGAAGCTCACCTTTTCAGGCGAGTGTATAATTTGTATGACGAAGATTTTAAAAAGGATACCAGTTGCTGTAGAAATCTGAGCGCCAGGTAGAAACACTTACATTTTTTTCTAAAGTGTCCTGGCATTAATTTACATGAGCTTTTGAAATCTGATATACGTTAAGCGATAAAGTAAAAAAATTATTTTAATTGTACATCATTTTGATGACAAGACGTAGTTTCTAAGAGAAACCTTGCTTTTATACCGTACCGTTTCGCAAACCCAAATTTTACAGCTTCTGTGCGAGTTTTGACCTAAATCGAACGAAGGACCTTCTCAAAATGGAATTCGAAGTCAAACAGGACTGCCTTGTCGAGGACAATAGCGTGTTTCTGCAGTTGGGCGCTCAAAATACTGGCATCGGTTTGGGTAGCGACTCCGAAAATGAATTGACGCGAGAATTTCACCAGAAACAAAGTCGAAGTCTGGCCAGAAAGCTATGGATCTCGTTAAGGTTTGTCGTCCTGTGCTGTCAAGCAATTGACGAACTTATGGCTTTACAGTTGTATATATATATAGGCTTTAAACTGCATATTTTGTTTCATTATTCCGAGAACTAGTACTGGTTAAGTGGTTCTTGGAAAATTGGAGGAGGGGCAGGTTATATAAGAAGGCCTATTCGTAGTACTGTTAGATTAACTTTCAGCTGGTTTGTCAGCTAACTTGGAGGCCATTAGTGGACGGTATATAGACGGAAGTACGTCTACGCTGAAGAAAGCCGAATTTTATATTGTGAAATACCGAGTTTGACCTTCAAATATTCCATTCAGAATGTTGCTACTACGAAATATCTATAACCAAAATGGATTGTAAAATTCCTTTAATTCTCCATTCTTTCCTCATAACTCGACGAATAATTACGCCTAATACGAACACTAACAGTTTTATTTCATTATATTGAGAATGATAATGGTTCGGCCCAACAGCTCCCTAACGTTAAAAGGAAACCGGAAATTCGTAAATTTTAAAACAGTTAATTAAATTTGTTCAAAGTTAAAACAAAATTTATGTTATATTGCTGCCGAAGACGCGTACTTCGTCTTGATCTAATATATAGTAATACAAATTAAATTATTTTGTGTGTTTGAAAGGTCAAGTGAAGTCTTTTTTTTTTTGGGTTAACACTTTTTAAAATAGTTTTTTTTAAAAAATTCATTCACTACGGTGTAAAATTTATAAATTTAATTACTTGTAGAACTGTTTCTTTAGAAACACCGACGCAGCATTCCATTCATGACTTTTTAAGATAGTTTAATGCTCCCCCCGTGCATAGTTGCCCCGTGTCTGAAGCTACGTGATCAAAACAAGGCTGTAAACAGTCGCTTTTGTGAATGTGGTTTTGAGTGTATGCCAATTCAACTAGACTCAACACCCAAGGCAACAGCTAGATTTATGATTATAATATTGTTTCATTTTACAAAAATACTGTAAACTTTTTGATGTAACTAAAGCAGCATTTATTCAGTAAGATATTTTGGATGTTTAGGAAAGAACGATGTAATTGAAGATCACAGTCCTTTTCTTGCTGTAAACACTAAGTCTAAGATCAACAGTTTGGCAAAACTTACATCTTTATTTGCAAAGGTTATAATATGTCTGTTTGTGTCAGAATCTGTCTGGTGAATTTAGTTTTTGTTGTTATACTTTGGTTTGGTTATATTTTTTTTGATAAGTTTGAAAATGATTCAGAAAAAAATATAGAAAAATGTTTAAAGGCTCGTTCAAACAGATCAAACATGTTGGTCAAACATTATCCAACATTGTTGGGTGGTGTTGGACGGTGTTTGATCAGTGTTTGATCAGTGTTGGATTCTGATGGATGCTGGAGTGTTCAAATGAATCCTTCGTCATCCAACAGTGTATTTCTGTACCATGCACAAAATTATGGCATATAATTGATTGTGTGAGCAAAAATGTTGGACAATGTTGGGTGAAGAGTTTTAACAAAGTCAACTTCGTCCAATATCATCCAACACCAGCCAACATTTTTGGTTGTGCTGTTCAAATGGGTTAAACATGTTGTGTCCTACCAGTGGCTTCATTAGAAAGTGGCTATCGCTGCCTACTGAGCATCAGACTGCCAGCTCCTTTGCCTGAGAAACTGAATAGCATTTCATTTCTTGGTACATTCATTGTTAACTTTTACAGATAATTACATTGTCCCAAAGTATTTCTTTAAAATATCCTTGCAATTGCCAAATACTGATTCGAAAGTGAAGATTCACTTCTTGTACTACTTTATTTAATTTAAAAATGGTCTCTTCATGCATGGCTCTGATATATTTTAACTGTAGATCCAAGGGGCAAAATGCCTGCTTCTTAAGAATCAAGCAGTTATGAGAATGTTGTTTTTTTGCCAAAATACTGGAAAATGCATCTCAAGAGTCCCAAAATCTCAACCCATTAAAGCATCACAAAATGGTGGAAAATCCATCTCAGGGGTCCCAAAACCTTAAACCTCCCTAAGGCCTCGGAAAAAATGTATAACCGCCTACTTTCATCATCTAGCCACCTACTTAAAAAATTACTGAAAGCACTGCCAACAATGTTTGACCAACATGTTTGATCCATTTGAACAGGTCTTAATTACACACAACAATATATAAGCTGTTGAGTTGAATGCAAAAAATTTAGAAAATTCAGTTTTTGATGAGTGTGGCTGGCTGATCCCTGCCTTTCACATGGTCCCCAACTTTGCCCAGATTTGAATATTTGTGCGACCTTTTCCACTTAAGTTAACTCGGTTTTGCATCCTTCCGGGGTAGGTAAATGAATAGCAGGTTCTGCTTTGACCTAACCTAACAATGTATGTATTATTTGTTTCCTGTCAAAGACTCATCACTAAACACTATGGAAACTGGAGATAAGTCTTTCAAATGAGCCAATGTTCTTGGATTTACCTTCAGCTTTTTTAAACTTTAACATTTAATAGGCCACATTTTTTAACCTTGCTAATTAAAATGTTAGTGTTTTATCTTTTATTATTACATTGGTGTGTAGACAACAATACAGCAAAATTATGCAAACAACCTGTAACTTTGCCAAACCTGTCCAGTTGAAACCTTGTACAGCAGCTAAACAGAAAAAAGCACAATTTATTTACTTTATTTTTTCTATTACGGACGAAAATTTATTGTTTTCAGAGAATTTTTTTAAATTCCAAAATAAACTTCGCCTAACACATTGCAACTTTTTGTTTTGCATAGGGAAAAAATAATGCAACAAAATGACATCAAATGGTCAAGAATATTTACTGAACTCCCTTGTCAAAGGATTAAGCCATTTGCAAGAGACACTGTTGTTGCTGCAACTGGACCTGCTGAGGGTATAAAGAAAGTTGATTTAACTTGCTGTGGAAGCAAAAAAAAGAAAGGCATTATTGCTGGAATTCCTTGTAACAAATGGTCTCGCCATGGTCATTACCGTGCTTATGGAATATCGACGTCACTATATGAATGCAACCCTATAACTAATACTATATCAGGAGATCCTGTTGCAGATGTGTTCTCAGTTGTGGCAAGGCAAAACAATTGCATTCTTGCATTGGCTGATGGTGTTAACTGGGGTGAGAAATCTCGCCTTGCTGCACGTTGTGCAGTTGCAGGAAGTGTGGATTATTTGAATGAAAATCTGTTTTCGGCAGAGACTACTCATGATGTTTTTTATTCACTAGTCAAGTCATTTGAATATGCTCAGTCTTTGATCATTAAAAACGAAGCTACAATGACTACATTGTGTACTGCTGTAGTGTTTCAGCTCGAAAACTCAGACAGATGGGGCTTGTGTTGCATTAATATTGGTGACAGTCTTGCATTTGTATATAGCAAGAAACAAGGAGTGCGTGAAGTGACCATTGGCTCACATTTTGATGAAGATCAGCGAGATATGCGTAATCCTGGGGGGTCACTTGGACCTGCAGATGGCTACAATCCTGATCTAAATAATCTGACATTTTCATTCACTGTGGTTGAATCAGGGAACATTGTTTTTCTTACCAGTGATGGTGTGTCGGATAATTTTGATCCAGTAGTTGCAAAGTGCAAGCATTGTGATGTAAAAGAAAAAATCTCACAGAGTCATGAATCACTTTATGAATCAAATCAAGTTTCAGATAATAAGAATGAAGCTCAAAGAGAAAGAAGTAATTCTGATCCACACGTTTTTGATGATTGGTGCATTCCAACTGAGAGGCACAAGAAGATGCTGAATGATATGGCCGAGGTAAATTAATGTACGGTACTCAGATTTTTGGATGTTAAGTTGCAGCTTTATAATTTTTTATTACGTTTTTGTGCTGATTTATAGTTTTTAATCAGCTCCAATCCCTTTTTTTGGTCTTGTTTTTTAAATGTCTCCAAGTCTTTGCTCGTAACTGTCTCTCCAGCCACATACCACATACATCCCAAAAACATTTAAAATGGTTTCTTTAAGAATATTTTAGTGCTCTGGAATATGCTGTATGAGAATCCTCTAAGTTGTTTGCTTGCCATATAATGCTGATGAGATAATTTTTAGTAACTGCTGGCAGTAGCACATGCTTGCTATGTGTGCTTTTGAGCCACATCCCATAATTTTATCTTGGTTGCAATGCCCCTGGAAGAACATACACATCAAGTGTATTTTGTTAAAGAATGTTCTAGGGCGTTCCAAGTCCTGAAAACTTTAAAAGTTCACACATAACCAAGTATCTAGTTTACATGTATAAATTCATTAATGGATTATTCTGAGTAGTTCTTTCAACTCAGGAATGCTTTAAGTTTAGTTAGTAGTTTTATCATTGACAGAAAAGAAACAGCACTTAGTTTTCAACTGCAATTTGTTATAGGCTATTGAGGAAGAAGGCTTACCAGAACAGATTTCTGCCATGGAGATATGTGCAAAATTAATCTCCAATGTTGCTCGCCGCACAGTAAAAAAGCGGCAACTGCTTGAAAGAGCTGATTTAGAAAACAAGGATATAACATCAGCAAGTGATCGACGAGAACGAGAGAAACAGGTCATAAAAGTAATGAAAGAAACTCCTGGAAAACTTGATCATGCTGCTGTGGTTGCTGTGGAAGTTGGGGAATTCTTTCCAGAACCATTGAAACTGGTCTCCAAGGGATTTCTTGGTGAAAAACTTTCAAATCTAAGACAACGACTTAGTTCTAGTACTCCCCCAAGTTCGCCAGGTTCTAGTCCTGAGCTTCTGAGCTCAAGTACCTTTGACGAAGATTTTCAGGAAGTTAAAAGCCTGTTTGGTTGCTAGTATTTAGCTTTATAGTTTTCATAGTTTAATATTAAAACACAAAAAATAAAACTTGAGTTTAAAACTCAAGTCTATACATGTAGTTTTGAAGAAGGTATTGTGTAGTGGTGTCTTGAAAACTCAGACCTCGTAAAATGACCTCAGAGCACAAAAGCTTAAACTCTCTTTGAAAATCTAAACTATGAAATACTGTACCTGAATCCTGCTTTATATAGCTAGCAAAAATATATCATTTTGTTTTTCTGTTAACTGGTGCTGGTCAGCACTGCACACTAACCTCATTCATGTGATATTACAGTTTCAGTAATAATATAATAATAATAACAATAATAATAATAATAATAATAATAATAATAATAATAGAACAATGTGATAACGTATTTATTGAGTTCTTGATCATAAGCTGTAAGTGTGTTTTGGATCTAACATTAGTTTTGGTTATTTTCCTGCTAACTCATCATTTAGGGGTAACTCTTTTACTTAGCATGAACTAAAATTTTCAACTCACCTCTTTTTTTAAATCCAGATTAAAAACATTTCTTCTTACCTGATTCACCATCTCTAAATAAAATTATTACTTGTTCTCTGCTGCTTTTTGTCCATTTTGTTTTGCTTGCTTTTTATCCTAATTAATAATTTCAGTATGATTTTGTGGTTTTTTAATTCTTTCTAGTCTTAGGTTAGGGAGGGAGCTCTATCAATAAGCACCACGGTTTCTATTAGAGCTTCCTTGCCAGAAAAATACTTGTAATTTTTTTTCTTATACTATGTCTCTTTGATCTTTAAGTAACAATTTTCTAATACTTTGAATGCCTGTACATATACATGTTTCTTTTTCTGGCAAATAAATAAACTGAAACTGAAAGTGATAAAATAGCCAATGTGCCGAGTTAGCTATTTTCACTTCATATTCAACAAGAAGTGGGTGGTAAAGTTGTTTTATTAAACTTCTTTCACTTCTGAACAATTCCGTTCTTAGAAATAGTACCTTGATTCTATTGACTAATTTTTGTCTTTCACTTTTACAAACAACTAGAAAATCATATATCTATATAAAGTCATAAGGTTTACACACTTTTAATGAAGATTGAGTAAACTAATTAGAATGGTAGAAATGTAACGATAAATATTCAAAGTTGAAAATTAAAAAAAAAACTGTATAGTGACATAGTTTTAAATGGGAGTGTCAACAATTTTATTTTGATTTTTTCATCATCATCCAATTTTGATCTGGGTTTATCCCCGTAAACGAGGGTGGCCAGATTTACCCCACTCTAACAGCAATCTCTCCAACTCCCACTCTCCATCTCACTTGATTCAAGCCATCCTCCTCCTCCGAACCAACACTTTTGCTCTCCTGTTCCTTTTCCATTTTGATAAAAGCATAAAAATACCAATTTTGAAAATTGACATCAAATATGTCAACAGCTGGCGGATTTCTTTTCTGGAGTCTGAGAACTCCTCAGAAATACTACATGATGCAACCTAGAAAAGAAAGCTAATATGAAATCTCTTAAAGTGCAACAATCTTCAGAACAACTGAAAACAAAGAGAACACAAAAAATCAATTTAATTATACCTACCTTTGTTGTTGCCTTTTCTGTTTTCATTGCTAAAAACAACAAAAATGAGGCAAACACTGGGTCCCTTGCAAACAACCTGTCACAAATTTTATCTTCCTTTATATTGTGTGGACAGTGTTTCAGTAAGGTATATAGTTTTGTTACCTTTCCTCCAAAAGCACTTTATTCTCAACTAATTGCTTCTTGCCGAAGTCAGCCATGGCAAAACAGCCAAACTGACAGAGGAGTTCATCCCATTCAAACTGTTCTCCCACTATATCAGAAAAAAATAAGAGAACAAAAAAGAGAACATAAACTCTTTTAAGAATCTGGAACTTTTTGATGAAAACAAACAAAGGATGCCTTCGATAAACTATGATTTTCCAGCTGTCATTCACAGAATTTCCAAAACTTGATTTTGCATCAAGGTGGCATTAAATCAAGATTTCACTTGTTCTAGGACCCAGACCCTCTACCAATGGGTCAAAATAAAGTGGTTGTATTGATGGAGTGGTTGTACTGTACAATGTATCACAACGTGCATTTCATGAGTATCATTTGACATTTTAAGTTTTCAACTCTAAAAAGTGCAGAACACCTGTCAACTAAGCAGCACCTGCCTATAAGATGCCAGTTTTGGCTGTACAACAGCCAAGACCCTTGAATGGTGAATTAACATTATATAGAACTCAATTTATTATCTCTTACTGTACCACTTATCTTAGTGTATTAGCTGTTGTTTTAACATAGTTAAAATCAAACAAATATGCACATTGGGAATTATAAAAGAAGTAGTTGCATTAATGGGTGTTTTTATTGGAAAATGTATCCATGGACATTTTGCTGGGCCAAAAAAAGTGGTCATATTAACAAAGAGATCATTTGTTTTAATAATTTGTTTGAATAATAATGTTTTATTTTACCTCAAAACCAATAACTAGTATACATACAGTAGTAGTTCAAAGGGAAATAGGTATAAGTTTCTCAATAATTGATTTTACTAAAATAAGTTTCTGAGTTTTTGTGGTCTGAGGTCTGAATTTTTAAGGTCTGGAATTTCAAGGTCTTTGTCTTGGAGGGCTGAGTTTTCCTAGTCTGAGGTCTGAGTCACTTCCCAATTTCCTGTTTTAACTGCAAGAATCTTCTACTTTTTTATTAGAGATTTTTTTATGTAAAGCAAAAACAAATGCATAGAAAAGTTACATTGTTTAATTTTAATACTGAGTCTGCAAGATTAGGCAGTATTTTTTGGAGAACTATTGTTTTGAGGCCATAAAGTAATAATTTTAATTTATTCAATGTCTCTTTACTGTACAGCATGGCAATTTGATTTTTAAGTCTGTAATATAAATTGTTATAAATCTCCTACAAGCAAAAGCTTTATTTTAATTAGCACCCATAGTGTCACCTTCTGAATCAATATCTTTCAAAGATGCAATTAACATTGTTGGTTATTCAAACTTTGGTAATATCCTTCCAGACACTCTTTTTCTTCATTGGAATTTTTATGGTCCTCACAGTAGTTTTCATAAAATTAATACAATCCAGTGGACATACAGCTATATCATATTGTTTACCATTCTTTAGAGTTTCATTATCAACTGATTATATATGTATACACATGCATGCTTTAAAAAAAATTGAAACATCAAAAAATTGTAATTTTGTAAATTTGTAGTTTGGCAAAATAAACGGTTTATATTGCCATAAATACACTTGCAACTTATAATATTTGTAAACTTAGCTTTATTTTAGATTGATTAATGAAAATTGTGGTTGCCTTGGTAACAGTGTGAAATAGTTCCAATTATTGATATTAAAACAGTTTCAAGTTTCATTGTGACATATCTTGTTATTTTAACAAACATGAACAAGTTACCTTATTTTATGGTACAGTACATGTAAAACTTTAACACACTGTTCTACATTAATATTTTTATTGGAAACTTAGGGGTTTTGTTATTAAAGTATTAATTCAATTAAACAAATTATGTCAGTGAATACATTTCACTGAGCAAGTTCATAAAATCCACAAATTTCTCAAAAACAAGCAATTTCAGCAAAATACATCATTCTGTTGGTTCTTTGTAACCGTAGGAATAGTCTCATTAGCAAGTGACCAATAGTGATTGAAAAGGCATTAGATAATTAACCTATCATGCTACAGTATGTTTGAGGAAATATGGACAAGGCATAATTATATTGAAAATCATGGGGATTGAACCCCCCTGCCTTGACCATACGTACAATAGGGAGCTTATGCAACAAGGACGGCAACACAGACGCAGATGGCAAAGAGCAATTATAGTAAATACAATAATTGTATGTTGGAATGCATCGAGCTAAGCACCAGTACGTAGTTGTTGCTGAAATTACAATGTGAAAAGACCTTTTTTGGAGTTGCCGAGACTACGAGGGGTAACAGCAAAAACTTTCTCAGTATTTTATTTTGTTTAGCTTCATGGAAAAAAATTTAATCATTTTTCTATTTGCAATGTCTAAAAGCAAGGAAACAAAACCCAAATGACCTGCACATAAAAGTAAAGAGTGAACCAGAAATGTGATTTTTCTGAGCTGTCATTGCTTGCATTCCCGTCCTCATTGTGTAAAGTCCCTAAAATGTTTGACAAAAAGGATTGACCATTCAAGGGTGAACAACTGTGAAATATGAAGAAAACAGCTCCTCTCCTTCATTAATTTTTTGTGTAGAAACTAAAGCCACCATTCTTATAAAGGCATCTCCATGGCAAATGTTTCCTGCACCGTACCAAACATTGGGTATAAACCTAAGATGGCTAACAGGCATGAAACTATTGGTCAGTGGTAAGTCGAGCTCTTGATAGGCTACATTAGCTGAACTGCTGTTTGACTCGTTATTCACATACTGCCCAACTGCCAAGGGGTTGCAAGAGTTTTTTTCCAACCAAGATGTGTCACAACTTTTATATGGGCCAATGACATCCCTACCAGCACTTGATCTGCAAATTGTAGAAACAAAATGGATTTTATATGTCTTTTTCTTTAAACCATTAAGCTAAAATTATGTCAGCACACGTATGATACCTTAACCCATTGGCTTCCGGAAACTTTTGCGATTTTGAAGGATTTTTGTATGAAAACAATCAATTGGCTTTCTCTAATCCATATTGGGCATTGC
>JANCMA020498616.1:0-20338 GCA_024336925.2 Zoanthus solanderi | reverse complement strand
ATGCAAATGAGGTAGAACAATAGAATTTGTTCATAAGCATTAGATTCGGCACATGTGAAGTTCGACGTTGGAACTAGGCCTAAGCCGTTTTCTTTAGGATCTGTCTATTGTCGCAGCACTGCTGTTTAAGTGACAATTCTGGCCTTCTGATACTATATAATGAATATATATATAATATATAATATAGAAGCGATGTTATAATTTCGATATAGATGTCAATACAACATTCAAAAGCTTACTTTAAACCTTAAAAACCTTAGTTTACAAGCGAAGTACCGTCCGAGCTTCAGTTGTATATACATTGTAGAAAGACTTATCCGCAGTTTATCAGTAAATTAACTTGGCACTAGAGTAAAAAGTTATGAAAAGCTGCAGAGAAAATAAGTATTTAGCCATTAATCCTCTAAAGCTTGTTTAAAGATGTGTATTAAAAAGAAATTTCAAATTTAAACAGGAACAGGATATCTCGTGGAAGTCTTAAAAGTGTTATAGGTACAAGCTTTAGGTCATGGGATGGAGGCCTTGTTTAATTTAAAGTTTTTTTGTTTGTTTTTTTTTTTTTTATCAAGATAGAAATACTGATATGTTTATGTTTTACATTAAGATTTAGTTTGACTCTATCACTTCTTCATTCATTAGCTTTCTACTGCAAAACAAAGTTATTTCAAAAATGAAACTGCGATTTGTAATGCTACAGAAATTCAAAATTGTTTTTAAAGAGCAAAACATTATATAAGTTTACTGGAAAGCAAATCATGGGAATCCGTGAAGTTTGTAGAAAAACGGACTGGTTAGTCAAAACTTTCACATTTTTTTCCTGCTATTTTGTTTTTGGTAGCTTACTGAATACCAAAATTTACTTTCTTTTAACTTTTTTTACGAACAGATAAAACTTTCAGTCAAGCAACGCTCTTTGACTGAGCTCCTCTAATCATGTATAAAGATTATATTTCCACGATTTAAAAAGCGATCTTTTTATGGACGAAATTCATATCATCATGATCACTTAAAACTAAAAGCACTGAATTATAAAAAAAAAACTAAGTAGCAAATTAAGAGGTTATTCACAAATCAATCACATTTCTAATTGCTGAATAGTATCGAGAAACGACTAGTTGGCAAGACAAACTAGACATTGTGCATGCATGGGCAAGTTAAAAGCTTTTAAAAGAATCAGAAACCTTAAAGTACTTTAAGAAATAAACTGCGTCTTGTTTACTTGGCGAATTCGGTTGAGCTCTCTGGATTCTTGTATTTCTCGTTATTGATCGAAACTCAAAAAAGTTATTTAGCAAAATCTGGCATGATTTCTGCGAACTTAAAAGAGAAAAATGACAGATATCACGCCGCCTCTTGCTAGTCATATAACTGAGCGAAAAATAATACAAGACTTTAACTTTACTTGACATTAATTTGATATAAACAGTAGTGTCTGACCATTACTGTATTGCCAGGAAACCGAAAATCTCTAGGTGCAATTTCATCAAAGGCGTAAATGCATTTCAACGTTAGCATGTGTCGCATTTGATCGAATGCGAAAAGCCGTGGCAAAAATCCGTGCACCTATTTTAGGTTTGGATAAACTACATTCACATTTATACAAAATTGTTCAGTGTTTGTTGATGATATTACTGTATTATTAGTATTTAGCTTTACTTTTGTAGTCATAGATCTTGCATTAATATCAATAAAGCTGTATGTTGTCAAATATGACAGAGTATAACTTAAATATCCTGGGTTGTTGTGAAGCTCGTTATTTTTACAAAGAAGAAGAAAAGCCATACATTACAGAACTCTTTGTAAAGTTTATATTTTTTTTGAAGTAAACACCTGGCATTTAATTGGTGTCAAAGCATAAGCAATCACAGCCGGAAATGGCTTAAAACACACAAACACATCTAAAAGTAAAGCAGATTGGAAAAAAAGTGACAAAGTATTCCGCCCAACACTCAGGCGTCCTATAATAATTATTGGCTAAAAATATTGTACTCGTGTTTATGTAATTTTAATGAGCAAAATCAGAAACTTTAGTTTTCTTTCTATCTTTTTGCTTTGTTTGCTAAAAAATCATTCCAATTTACAGTAAAAAGTTCTGTTCTAAAGAGTTATTGATATATAAATGTCTTAGAAATTTACGAATTACGTTTTAACAACTGATTCGGACTTTAGTTTTCATGTCATACACAGAAGATAATCCTGTTTGTTTTGTAAGACTAAAAACTAATTTCCTAAATGCCCAATTTTGCTCACTCATTGCATTAGTAACTACTTTAGATTAGACGGTGTTCGCTCTGGTGAAAAAATCGCCGATTTAAAATGATACTTTCATTCCGCCTCACACATCAGATTCATTTCCTAATTGCCAGGATCAACGAATACTCTTTTTTTAAATAAAGTTTGAGTTTGAGGGGAAAAGATTGTAATAAATGTAAAAAAAAAATACTGCCCAGTTGGTAAAAGGGTTGACTGATTGATCATGACGAGTTAGAAAAACAAGACAGAAAGAAAATCAAAGGAAATATTCCAGCTGTCTTCACTGTACCTTTCTACGTTTTTCACTTATTCTAATGTAAACTCTCCCACAAAGCTTTTAACTTTTATTTTATTAACTAAAACAGCAAAACCACTACAAACTAATAAAAAGTTAGTAGGTATTTCACATGTAAGGTCTAAAACACTCTTTATATGTGAGCATTTGAATGACAATGTGTTTTATTGCATTCCACCAGCTCACACCTTTATGAATAAGGATTGCTTCAATATTGCCGTTTTTGAAGTCTATAAACTTATCGCCAACGCAAAAATCAGTGGAAAAAGGAGAGAAAAAAAAGACAAATCGAGGACTGTCAAAAGATAGCTTCAGTGAAATATGGCCGGGAATTGCACACTGCGACAGAGCCAGTTTGTCGCCTCTGTATAAACAAATAATTTTCTCGAACTGACACAGTAGCAATTAAAACTCTTGTTAATGGTCCCTGCCAAGCCTACGTGATGTTAGCCGTCGAAATACTCGAGTAAAACCTGGACAGTGTACACAAACTGTCGTCCGCCGAGACTTCTTGAATCAGTTGTTCTCCGCTTCTAAGTTGTTCTTAAATTAATTGAGCGCACTTTAAAAAAAAGTAATGAGCATGCAACTTCCAATTGAGCAATTAAAAACTTAATCAGCGACTTGCAACCTGCAATTGGAGGGAAGAGTGTGTCAATCTCTCTCATAGCAGATGTCAAAAGATCAGCCCTTGTAATTATCCCTTTGTCATTAGACCCTTAACATCAATTCAAAAATATCCAAAGAATCTAAACTAAACAACATGAAAGAAACGTCTCGATAGGAAATATTTTGCAGAATCCACCAGCAAATGTGTTTGTTGTGAAGTTTCGAGCAAATTTCAGATTGAAATCAGATTAGAAGATAAACGCAGTTGTTGAGTGCTGTTTACCACAGTTTATTTTTCACTAAAGTCATTAATTGGAAATCAAATGGAACGTCTCAAACAGTCTGTAATACAATGCTTTAAAAAGATAAACTTACAGAAATAAACCAGAAATCTTAAACGAATGACTATGTACAAGCTCAATAAGCAGATATCAATAAAATGATAAAAAAAATGTATAACTGATATTTGGATTTGGAACTTAGCGGAGGCTGAATATACAAATCAATATATTACTTGTTACAGTTATATAACACAGAACACGATGTATCAACCCCACACATAGCGGTAGAATTGAGACGATGATAAGACGAGAACGAGGCCATTAAATAGATCTTGTTGACCTCGCGGAGAATTTTAAACAATTCAGTAGTCAACAATCACACTTAATCTGTTTCTTTTCTTTCCTAATCGAGTTTCTCAAGGTTATAGCAAAGTTGATATTTAAAATCAAATAGGCTTAAAGTTTGTGTTCTTGTTTGAAAAATCCAGCTATTATTGTGTTATTCTTTGAGAGTTCAGTGCTCTCACTTCCAGTAATTCATTTTCTTCTGTTGATCGTAAAATCTAACTGAAAATGTCTTCCTTATTTATCACGTATGTTTTATGGTGTGCTTATTGTATTCTTTATATACAATGTTTCGAAACAAATGTTCTTTTTTTCTTTTTCTTACTTTCAATTGCCAGGAATTATTACTTGTAAGAAGGTGTCTTAGGAATCTCGTGTCCTCGCCTTAGTGTGGTAATATCTTGCGATGAAGAAAGAGCCAATTCCCTTCTGCTTTCTTCTGGGGATATTTTTGATGATGACTCAGCTTCTAATCTCTCAGCTTTTTCGCCTTGTGTTTCCTGTTTAAATCTTCTCCATTTTGCTCTACGATTTTGGAACCATGTTTTCACTTGTCGCTCGGAGAGACCAAGAACTTTAGAAAGTTGTTTACGCTCTGGTGGTGATAAGTATTTTTGGTTTTCAAATATCTTTTCCAGCTCCATGGTTTGTTCATTAGAAAAACGTACTTGACCTCCTTTTTTCTTCTGTGGTTTTGGAAGAAAGAGATTCCATGCACCTTGATATGCAATAAAAGAACCGTTAGTTTGTTTTAAAACTCAGAGCCGGAAAGCACTGCAAGACCAGTTTGGTTTCTGTTACTAAGGTACCAAGATAGAAACGTATTTCCGTTGGGAGGCGTACAAATTATTCTATTTAAAGTAAAAACCACAAAATGAAGGTGCTAAATTTCGTTTAGAAAGTCTCCTCGCAATAAATCTTAAAGGCTCCATGCAGTGTTATATAGATTTTTTTAAAAAATTCTTTACAAACTAGCTGTCATTGCAGATTTAACACATCACTTCGTTCTCCTCAATTTCTTATTTATTCCCGCTAATTTTCATGCAAAAGAAAAAAAGGATTAAAGGCCTTGGAACACTTTTCTTCCTCTCAAAGCAACACTCTGAACTCTCTACCTAATCAGACTTAACACTTAATTCACAGCACCCAAACATTTTGTGGTAAAATTCACATGCAAAATGGATTGATCGAAATGTAGACTACGACTCCAAAATCTGCATGACTATAAATTTAGCATTCGCTATTAACTATAAAATTTTATAAGTAAATTAACTCTAACTCCCACCAAGGGATGAAAAGGAGGAAGCGCCAATTACCATGGGAGGCAACGATTTGTAATACTTACTGTGATCATTGTAAGCCTCGTAAATGCTTGGTATCGATGGTGCTTGGAAGGCGATTGGTGCTCGAGGGAACGATGTGAAAGGACTCGGAATACTGCTAAAGTTTCTCGGTGCTGGAAGATGAAATGGAGGTGAGAGACAATGTGGTTTGGGTGTTTCGCAGATTGTCGAAGAGCAAAGAGTTGCTTGCTGTCTTGCAGAGCTTGAATTCAGAATATCATCAATAAAAAATGGCGACGAGTTGTACGTTGGAGCATATCCAGGAACAGCTCTTGTCCATTCGCAGTGCTGCATCGCTGTGGTTCTCAGTGGAAGCAAGTTAAGAGTTCGTTGTTCGACAAACGCTGCAAGTTATGATCGATCGCTTGCTGTTACTGCCCTATCTAAGCCTTTGAAGTCCTACGTCCAATGTGCCGCAAACAGCACTGTGTTGAAATTAGCAACTAATGACTGTAATTTAGATACGGCCATATGATTGGCTATTTGTCAAATTAATAGATGTTCCATTTGATAAGAAGTAAGTGACAAAGCCAAGAGATCGCTTGCTTCTGGGTAATTGCTATCTAACACGTCAGCAGTAGTTTCCGTAATGCCCCAGTCTGATAACAAAAAACATATATGCGATCCTCTTCCGGGCAATTTGCTAATTGAGCCGTGCATGAATGACGTGTTATTGCCCTCACAGGAGTATCACAACACATTAGCGCATCGTCGCGGCCACACATTCAATTTTACCTGTAGTCGCATCTGCAAAATGTATCAATCTATTCATATCAAGGCACTCATTGGGTTCGTTTTGCAAACATAATCGCACCCAAAAAGGAGGTCTTAGGCACAGCGTGGCGCCAGTTTTAACAGAACTTGACACAGCCGGGTGTTATCAATTAGCGATAATTAATTAGCAGGCGTTTTACAGCATTCCTCATCCTTTTTTATTTTTAAATCGACATGCAGGAATTGCTTTGTTCCCAAGGTCGAATGAAATGCGCAGGTGTACAATATGTCATTGGTTTTGGCGGCGAAAACTCCGGCCGTGTTAGAACAACTTTTTAAATAAAAGAGTTCAACACTTTGCTTCTCTTCCAAGGATAGCAAAGATATCCAAGCCGGATTCGTGCGTTGCGGCTTTCAGATAGGTTTAATCTATCGATAAGCTTGTGATATGTTAACCAAATGACTTTGATGCTAGACATGATACCAGCAATACAAAAGCTTGTTCGCATTGGGTGTAAGAGTTGAGGTTTCCTTGTGAAAGCCAACAGGTATACTCGATGAAAGAAGAACGTGTAGTTAGAACTTTTTATTCGAGTTCTCGCGTCATCAAGTGTTCCCAAATTGTGCGTTGAGTTATTAGTACCCGAGAAAGATTTTTCTTCCGTATTTACCACAAGATTTATTTTTTTCGTTTCATGTTCGCAATTCTCCCTTATTCTGGTTTTGCTTCATCGTTTAGTTAGTTTTTTTTTCACAAATATGTAAAAACGACATAATGAACCCTTTTTGAATATAATTTGGAATCATGTTTTCTGTATTTCATAATAGCTTGCAGTGGTAGGATCGCATTTTTATTTTTGTTTGGATTGCACAGTGTTATCACCGTCCTGATTGGAGTTTATCTAAACTTTGCATTATTAACATCGGACTAAAATCAGTGATAGTCAAGCTTAAATCCAAACAACTCATGAATAGTCTGTGTTAATGATAGTAGTGTTTTGCGCCATAGTTCTAGTCAGAAAATGTACAAAGCATTGGACAAAAGAGGCGACGGTTGCTTATCTGGAGAAAATGACGAAACATTTCAGTTGATGAGTTTGAAAAAACGTGCAGCAAAGCTTGTTTGATATATTTTTGAATATGGCCTGTCAAAGACAGGAAAAGCCAACCATGGCATCTGACCCTCTTGTCCGAGTGCTTCATACAAATAACGAAGCTATTTTGTGTTAGATCAAATGCTGATAAATATTGTGGGACAGTTAAGTGCAATTGCGATCAATGCGATCGATTTCCATTGCGCTTCAAATACACATGGGGCTGGTATACTGTTACCACAATTTGAAAAGTAAACAACCAATATATTTCCATGCCTACTCCTCCCACATGTTTAGCATTGAATAGAAAGTCGTCTTTTGCTATATATACCACTATACACACAGGCGCCACCGTTCTTTTACCAACCGATAAAACAGATACTTTGATCACAGACCCAGTCTCCTGGTTGAGGTAACAAGATACTAGTAAGAGCTACAAAAAGATAATTTTCTGCCCAGTTTTATCACTCATTTGATATTCTTCCTTAAAATTATATTAAACCATAGACGACAATTCTTGAAATCAAAACCACGTTTAATGATCTCTCACTTTGCTTGAACACGGTACTGAAAGCGTACCCGCATAACGTTTTGTGTTAGTACCTGGCAGTTGCCATTTTTTTTTTAAAAAAAAATCAGTTTTGTCATTTGAAACCTAACGAATAAAGTTTGTCTTGCATTTTGAGTAGTTCAATCGTTGACTTCGGTCCATCGTCATTGACTTGTCAGGTTTTTTTCGTACTGATTTTTTTTTTTACTAATTTGCCTGACAGAGATAATGAACAAATGAATGTGGTAAGCCAAAGCGATTTAATTTCTAATGACTAATCCTTGTCTCACTATCGAATACAATCACAGTCCATGTCTAAAAGCTTCCATTGTTACCATTTTTGTCAGACTGTCATTTTGTTTACCATTGTCAGTTATAAACGAATCAATTCGTATAGGATGTTTTAAGGTCACCATTGTTTTTTTTTTCTCAATGTTTCAAGTTCCAAGACGTGTTTGCTCACTCAGTGGCAGCTCATTCACAGTAGAAAAACCAAATTAAAGCCAATTCTCTTCCTTTAGACAAATAATAAAATGCTCTAAGAAGATTTCTTAAATCAAATAAATACGCATGAACCATTAAGAAGTATTGCTGTTATCAATTTTCATCGCTGAAAATCTGAGCAATCTGAAATTTACTAAAACACCAAACAAACCTTTATCCGTGTATTTTGCTTGAAAAACACAAAACAAAAAACGTTACATTTAAACTAAAACAACGATATTACAATTCTTAGATCTTACAATAAACAAATGCAATGGTACTTTCATCAATCTCTATCATGTTGAAATCATCTTGTCCTAACTTGTACTGTCTTGTTCATATCATATGCTCTTGGTTTTTCACGAGATAAAGATCTATGTGTTTAAAAACTTAAAATTACGTGTTTGGCAAGGAATGCTAAAAGGAAATACAAAGGGAATTTTAACCTCGTTTCTAAAACAGAAGTCGTTCTTTAAACAAACCACTAAAGGGTTAAGTTTCTGACGTACGTAAAAGTACGAAATACTGCTGAACTTACAATTTGAAAAATTGTTTAATTTCGCCTGACATCTTCTCATATCTCCCAACACTACTCGGTTAAAACATGTAATCAAGATTTGTCGATAACTTAGTCATTCTAAACTCCTAATGCAGTTCCGATATCAATTGGGTTTTGTAATTCATCAAACATTTACGGCATTCTTTCGGCTCGTTATCCACGAAATTACTAATAGAGTTAGTTACAGTGCATTTCATTAGTACAGCATTTTCATTTAGAGATATATTCAAAAACGAAAGTTTATCAAAGCGTCATATATACCTGACAAAACGAGGTGGATAAACAAATACAGTATTAAAGTTGAAACTTGTAGATTTTGTTTTGATTGAGGAAATAAGAAGTAGGAGGAAGGAAGCCTTGTTGTGTTCATGTTAAACGTGTAATCTAAAGACCAGTTATCTTTTCATTTTGTCGTGAACATTCACAAAGGTTTTGAGTCTATACTATTAGACTTTTTTTGAAAGTAACTTTACTAAAGCGGTTGTAGATGTAGAAAAAGACACCCTCTCATTCTCAATGCGGAGGAAAAAAGAAAAAAAAAAACATACGAAAGAAAGTTAAATCCGAAAATTGTTATGACAAATTCTGTTGGGATTTAAAATTAAAGAAAGAAATTGATCAAGTTAGTAGGACTAGGAGCGTTCTACAACACCAGTCATGCCCAACATTGAGAGGCAATCTGCATAGTCTATGCATGAATATCGCTTTTCAGTCGGTGAATGAAGAGCTGATGATGTCATGGTTGTTTCAACATGCATCCACGTTTTAAAGAATATATAACTGCATGTCCTTACTTACTGATAGGGCCAGAAAGCGAACTTTATTAAACTCATTTGTTTTAAGGCCGTTACGTCTCTACAAATTACTGTTTTTTGTGACATTTACCAATTATGCCGCACAACAATAAACGCCACAAGGGACTAAAGGCACACCTACCTGTAATCTAGGGCTGAGTTGCTAAAAAGATGGTTAACTTTAACCCTGGCCGTTAAGAGAAAATTTGAAGATTCTTTCTTCTTTAAGAAAAGATTAACGATTCTTTTAGAATAATGTCTTGATTTTCAAAGGATAAAAATTGTTAATTTCAAACAGCCCAAACCCTTCCCTGCCGGAGGAGGTTGAAATTGAAAACAAGAGCATGGGTTTAAAATTTGACCCTGGGCTAATCGGCTTTTCAACCACTGAGATAGGTGAGCACTGGTTAACAAGTTTTCAGCTTAAGTTCTATAAATTATCGTCCTGTAATTATATATGGTATTTCGTCTTTGAGTCTTAAAAGCTTCGTACTACATTGAGGTCGCTAAAATGCTATCTCTACTGAAAAAAAAAAAAAAAAAAATACCGGTCATATAAAGCTTGTATCATTTACCTGTATTATGCAATCAGTTTTAAAAACATTTGCTTACATGTACAAAGTGGCCAGGAACGCCTGGCGAACTCTCTTGTTAATGGGTGTTGCATCTAAATAAAAGTATTTGGCTTTGAAATTTTCAAGAAAAACTTGTTTTGGCGACAGTGGTATTGGATTATAAACTAAATGAAGAAAGTCTTAGTAAACTGCATATCTACTTTACAAAAGCGAGACTATTCATAAACATGAAAAATACACCAAAACCGAATTTTATTAGTCATTTAATGAAGCTAAAATCCCGGCAAAATACGCGCCGAAACAATTTTAAAACTAACTATTTTAAGTCAACTTCCCTTAGAGCGACTATCTATTTATATAACCGCACCTCTATATATGTGGTATGAAATTATATTCAAAAAAAACTGTTGGATTAATGTTCAATCCTTGTTTATGGGTTCATGCAGTTATAGTTTTTTTTGACCCAGATGTCTCATTTGGTCATGCATCGTCAATGCTGTAACAACCAGGGCCAATGAGGATCTGAAAGGGGTCAACTGATCCTGCAAATCGCTTAAAAGTTTTACTGACGAACTGAGGATCGGAGTTTTTCGCTGATCAGTTGATGAGTAGCTTTAAATTAGCTTTCATCCTCTGTAAAACGTTACTATTTATAAGAGTTAAATGGCTTTGAGATCCATTTGACAGTCCTCCCCATATCAGGCTTATTTCAGTGCTGCTTTCCATAATATCATTTCGTTATTTTGTTTCAAGTTTTATTTCTAGTTTTACTCAAAACATTCTTTCAAATGAGAAAAAAAGGACAACTTGACTTTCTTACCACATACAGCCCATGGTCACCATCTTCATAAACTCGCTTTTTTTTTAATAAGAACAACGAGGCTCAGATTGGCCGAAAATTAAGAACAATTTGAGAACTAGCTTAGGCTGAGGCTGAAAAAAAGTGAGAATGTTTCTAGTTGAAACTTAACTGAATCTTATAATTTACGTTCGCAATGCCACAATAAGAACACAGAAGCACCGCTTCCCATTTATTATTATATCTACTATTGTCCCAAATGATACACGTGTACAGACGATAAGCATTATTTTTCAATGCCTTGTCTTTTTGTTTTGATTTCTCATCATTTCAAACCGCTCACAGAAATAAGAACAAATTAAGGCTGAAGCAGTCAAAAACTTAAGAAAATGATCCTCGGCAAAAATTACTGGTTCTTATAAGAAATAAAACATGCACTAATCATGTTGTACAATGAATCACAGTGCAACATTCCTATCACATTGCCTTTGAGATACGTTCCAGGTTTCAGAATCAAAAGGTTAAAATTAGCTGATATTATATGCTAGCTAGCTACAATTTGGCTACTCAAACTTTTCAAACTTGTTAAGTGCGAGAAAGATTCCACATCAGGAAATTGCAGAGATGACACCTGACACACGAACCACTTAATACAAATTTTCACCCTTTAATGAAGGCCGATATAATTTCGCTTAAAACTTGTAATAATCCTGACATTGTTTTCATTCTTGTTTTGAATGATATCTAGTTGAAAACATGATAATTATAGGTTCTTGGACGTTCCGGAAACTGAAAAAACTGCTATTGCTTCCGAATCTATTCATCGCTAATTTTCACATTGAATTCTTTGCCTTCCTTCGCACAACTATTGACGTTGAGGTGACGTAATGCATTCTATTTCTAGGACGGTTAGTGGGTTACCACCAAAGTAGAAATCTTTTACAGAGTGTTTAAGCTTGACTGATCGCAATATTGATAGAAAATCCTCTCTTTTAAAAGCCTAAGACTACCTGTAACGTGAAACCCAGCAAGAATCATTAAAAAAAAAAAAAAAAAAAAAAGAAAAGAAAGAAAAAGAAAGAAAGAAAGAAAAACTTTATTTCACGTCAATTGCGAAGGAAGTGGCTGCACATTCTTCCTAGCCAGAGACTAATTTTTAATCGCTCGACAGCTCAAATCTTGGCGTGGAAGTCGAATTTGCAGAGGGATGAAAACCGGAGTACTCGGAGAAAAACCCTAGCTAGGATTCAGATTGAGATCGACAAATCACAGCCAACGTGCGAAGCTCGTGGGATTCGATCCCGGGTCGTAGAGGTGGAAGGCAAGACTGATGACCAATATGCCAGCCTGACTCATTTCAGTTTATAAAAAGAATATATAAAAAATTAATCATGAGCTTACAGCCAAACAAAGGCCTTTGTTTTCATTGATAAAGTAAACTACAAATTAAAATTTATTTTTTAAACTAAAATTGAGAATTATGCAACTTTGATATTTTTAAGACTAAGGAATTCTAAACCATACTACGGGTTAGGGGAAGGGTTACTATGGGGCCGTACATTACGAAGTAATTAACGTATTCTTTACAGTTTTAAGGACATCAAGAAACTTCTTTTATATTCTTGAAAATAAATTCGAATTATTAAAGATGATAGATCACCACTTTTTCATGTTCGCTTCAATACTTGAAAAAAATTCCTTGCATATCATCCCCATAAAACATTTGATATTTATAATTCTCTAAGTTGCTGATATCTACACGTGGCAGGCGAACGCATTTGGATTGTTCGCCTGTTTAGATGGCAGTTTAGTGCATTTAAAAAACCATTTTGATAAATTGACTTTAAAAACCCGATCCTAAAATTAGAAGATCTGCTTTTCTTCTTGTTCAAGGCTTAAAATATCACGGCAGATGTTGCTCACACTCTCTCGAGTTTTTTGACCAACACCCAGCGTTAATCTAATTATCACTTCATTAATTGCATGGGATTGGCCAAAAGATTTCAATAAAACTTCTTCATTAATCAACACCGTTTTGATAACGTCCAGGTTCTCTTTTAAGATTTGAGTAAAAAAAGGTAAAACCCGCATAAAAGAACACATGTTCCGGTAGCTTGGGCTAATTTTGTTCTTATAATTTGAGTGTTTTCTGAAAAATCAGTCTGAAAATAATTTTAAAATTCGCTTAAGATTGTTTCTAAAACATTAACTACTGCTTAGACTATCAACAGATGAAATCAATAAGTAACTCAGTATTTTAATTTATTTTAAAATGGATGAATGGAACTAACAACCACTGCTTTAATCAAGACAAAAATACCAAATAATATTACATGTCATCAGGGGAGGGCCAGCAGTTCTATTGATACACAGCATAAAACTCGGCTAATGTCAAGAAACTTAACGAGGCACCATTTTCTCTTCTCTCGAGATTTTCATGTGACTTTTCAGTGGTCCCCAATCCTACAGACAAACTGACAGAGCAAAATTTCACTGCACTACCCACTTTCTTGAATTTCGAGTTCAAATAATTGATCTATTTAAGTTTCAGTTTCAGTTTCAGTTTATTATTTTTTTGCAACACAAATATATACATTTACAAAACAATTTATTAGAAATTACTCTTTAAGGAGGCAAAGGAAACCCACTAGAAACCAAGAGGCTTATACGGACGTGGGCTAATTCAATGTTATAATTCTTTCATATGAAACTAGAACAGATCAACTGCAAGATGAAAATTTCGGATTTGTAAAACTAAGCAATTTCATGTCGGCATTATGCGTCTGCACCAAATAAAGAATTTGTGTGACATAAATAGATACTGCGTCGGAAGTTTGATAGAAACATTCTGATAAATTTATAAGTCGTACACCGTAGTAAAAGAATTTTTAAAGCTGAAATTTCGGACTGTAGTCCTTAGTCGGAGTTAATGTGTTGAAGAGAAATAGTAAGGTGGTTCCATAGTGATGCAAAGTTAGATGACACAATGGGAAAGGTATCAACAAACAACAAGAAACAAAAGGATAGAGATGTGCGAGGAAAAATAATTATGTTAAAAAGACAAAAAGGTTCAGGAACGAAAAAAAAGGCTAATTAGGAGAATTCTAAAGTACCCAAGGTGTGAATGAGTCGCATTCCTTTGGTTTTGCGACAATCGTTGCCGCCGTTGATGAGAGATAGACCGAATGCAACAAAATTAGTAATGGAGTGATTAGAAGAATTAAAATTGCAAGAGACAGGTTTAGAAAAATTGTTCTTGAGTATGTCAAAGGGGCGATTTCTGATGCGGTCACCTAAACGGCAGCCGGTTTCTCAGTAAGAAAATTGAATTCAATAAATGTTAGATGTTGTACAATCGAAATGGTCGGCGGTAATATAAGTTGACTTTGGGAGGTAGGAGAAACCACAAGAGGACAAGTTAGACATCGTTTGCGGCAACAACAAAAAGTGCCAGATTCTTTATCAGAAGACAGTGTTCCCTTAACCAAAAAAAGAGCGAAGATTGCGATCTTTCTTAAAAGAAAAACTTGGAAAAACTCGTGCACTGACTGATAGTACTCGAAGTGCTAGAATCTGAATTAAGTATATTATAAAATTGCGATTAACAATGGGTATAATAGAAATTAAAAGTACAGACCAGCGCGGACATCATTCTTTCCTTCAGTCCTTGATGATGCCGTTGACCGGCGAATGCTAGGACATTTTATAAAGATATTTTTACAGTAGCTCTAGGCTTCAATTGAATTTTATTTTTACTTTTAATTTCATAAATATGTTACTGAAGGACAATATCCACAGATTATTGGGTATAATAGAGTTTTTGACGGGCGGAAAAGTTATGGTAAACGGAATGCGATTTATGGCGGCATTAGTCTTGGGGGTGTGTAGCCAAATCCTAAAGCAATTTCTAAATGTACATGGCAATAAGCCCCATGCTTGCTGTGAAACTCCATGTATGCAATGGCATGCAGCGTTACGAACTCTATATGTGTACAAAATAAACCTAGAATGTTATTCTAATCTTACTGGCAGCAATTTTCTACTTTATTGTCCTTTCTACAATGAAGAAAGAAATGCATTGAAATTATGTTTTTTTAGTTGTTAAGAATATTGATTTTAATAGGTTAGACTTAACACAAAAAAATAGAAATAGTATTCAATTACGGTGACCTCGAATTTTTAGCCTTTTTTTCAAAATACGTTTTTTTTTTTGTGTATGAAGAAGAGAAAATAATTTATTTCTAAATAATTAAATAATATATTCTATTGATTCATGATTGTGCTAAATTATTATTATCATTTTTATATCTTACTTTTTATTATTATATATTGGGCGAGCATGGTTGGCCCAGTTTATAAGATCTCTACCTTCGGACCACAAGGTATCCAGTTCGATCCCGGCTTTGCAGAGATTTGAATGTTATGTGTGACTTTCTGTCCCCCCTAAGCTAACTCAGCTTTCCATCCTTCCGGGGTAGGTAAATGTGTACCAGCATCTGCAGGGAGCTAACCTGCGATGGATTAGTGTCCCATCCAGGGGGAGTCAAAGACTTTCATCCGTTTAACACTACAGAAACCGGAGGTAAGCGCGGCACCTTGGGCCACTTTGCTCGTAAAGGATTAAGCTTTTAAGTTAGTGTTAGTGTTGTTGTTGTAGTTGTTAATGCTGCAGTTTAGACTAATTGTGTAAAAGAATGTAATACATAGAGCTTTGGCAAATGATTTTGTAAAAAAATTATGCAAATAAAACATTCATTCATTCATAGAAAATGGCCTTCGTTAATTTTTGTCTTCATTTTTTTTTTTTTTTTTTTTTTGCGCTCAGCCACAAAACGCATTCATTTACAGCGCATCCTTGAAGTTAACAATGACCCCCTTATTGTGAACACATGGTTGAAACAGCAAATGACTGACTTCTCTAATAAACTATTGTGGCTCACCGTAAGCAAGAATATTTCGATGGCTAGAACCCTGAAAACACATGCAAGCAAACCCACCCACACACCGATCGCGGTAAACTAACTCTAAAAGATGCTCGGAACAGGTTGGTCCGGAAACTCAAGTAATGGTATGTTAAAGTTTACAAATTATTTCATTGAATTCACATTCATTCCAATTTTCTTAGCAAAACGTTTGTTTTTACAAAGATATAAAACGTATGAAAATTACAACTTATTTAATTTACTGATAAAAAAGTTTAATGGATTTAAAATTTCAAATATTGTCATTACCGCTACCGTATGAAATTAATCAGGCTGCGCAGATTACATCTTTTCACTTTTGAAGTTCGCATTACCAAATCCCGAAAGAAAGACGAGTTCTTCATATTTTACGGAGGAAAATGACGTTTGTAATGAATTATATCTGTAAAATATACTGATTAAACTTTGCTCGCCTACAAAGTCATGCATATTAGCAGTCCTAATGCTTTTATGAAACCAACCCGAGCCGTTTAAACCGCAATTTCCAAACCTTCTAGGAGGCAAAGAATGCATTTATCAGGATCGATTTTTACTACTTCGCCAATCTTCCAGTGCACTACGGAGAAAGAAAGCCTGAGCTTACGCAGCTATGAGTATGAGTCTAGTTTATATTTAAGAACAATTTTCATTTTTTAGTCGGAATGTATTCTCATGTATATGGTACCTGTTAGCCAAACTGCAGTGCCTCTTTTATATGCGGATTTTATAATTCTCTGTTTGAAACTTGTTTGTATTGATTAACTGAGAAATAAAACATATACCGGCCGTCCCTTCTTAACCTGACGAGAACCGAGGTAAACGCTTGGAAGAATTCGAGAGCAGTCGAGGGTTTTCATCTGCTCGAGAATTTCCACAAACTTTGCTATGGTTTTCAACAGACTATGGAGGCACGGAGAACGGCTGAATTATTATTTTCTGTCTTAGCAAAGAGAAAGACGATATACGAAGCGTGTAAATATAGTTTTATTCCTTTCATGAAACCATAAATTCTCACAACCTGGAGACAGCTAGTCATATCACTCACGCTATTTTGGTCCTTCATAGCCCTATGAAAACACACTTGTAGACCAATCAAAACGCACGTACTATACAAATTATTTTATAATTCATAATAGAAATCTCATTAACATTAAATTGACTATATTTTAGCTCGCAAATTCTGTAGTTTAGAAAAATTGTTATGGTTTCTTTGTCAGTTATATTGAGATCTTAATTTGAAAATGTCTTTCTAGCTAGTTTTGATTTATTATATGATGCATGCTTTACTTTAACTTTTTTTTAAAAACAACGTTAATGAAACTAGCCAAAGGAACAATTTTTACGATTTCTCATACTTGGTAGGCCTGCTATATTTTTTCTCCTAATATTTGCAGTTACAATATAAAAAATAAAATTAAATATTGGTACGAATTAATCAATGCAAAGTCAAAATGACATAGATTACAGCCTCAAAATGTTTGACTGGGCCGCCTGTGGTGAAACCTACATACCCTACGCTGCGTGCGTTACAGCCGAAACTTAGGAAAATACTTCATGCCAGTATGCCTGTTAGAGTTAGGGTCTCCCCAAGAACGGGGTATATACTTACTTGGTAGGGCCTAGGGAGGGCGACTGTGGCATACTTACATGAAGTATATTTAGCAATTATTCCACGAAATCGAGTAGTACATGAGCTCATAGCCGACGAGGCGCGCAGCGCCGAGGTGGCTATTAGCCATGTACGACGAGATTGAGTGGAATAATTGTTTTATTATATCCACATCCATTGGATTCTGAAAACCAGTCTACGATGAAAAAGATAACAAAAGGTCACAAAAACTGTTTACAATTAGCCGGCGTGACGGCAAGTAGCAACAGAGACAGTAGAGTTTTGGTAAAAATCTGTCCAAATAATCATTGGAAATACAAGAAATGTCTTTCTTCCCATCGAATATTTTCATCCCAAACTTCGTTGCTTTTTTTTTATTCTTTGGAATTTTGTTTTCAATTAAGGATTTTATTTCGTCCTCGGTTGGTTGATGAAACGCTCCGCCATTTTGACTTTCTCTACTCACGGGATATGAGCTGATATCCTAGTAGTAGAGGACCAATCAGAGCGCGCGATTGCTCATTTCCAGTGGGTGTGGATATAATAAACCGAAATATATGAGGCTGATTGTATTACAAGGTTCAAAATGTTTAGAAGTAACTATAAATATTATCGGCCATAACCAAGAGTGAGGAGCCTATGTCTCGCATCCGTAGATTAAAAAACATGAAGCGATGTTTATCGGCTAGCTAGTTGTTGTTATTTAGACTAGCAGTAATCAAAGATTAGGCAAGTGCGTTCGAGGCATTTCTATTTTGTTAAGAATTGACTGAATAAAGTAGGCAAATAAAAAAAAAATAAAAAAAAAAGAGCCGAGATTGTGTTCTAGCTGGTTAGAGTTTTCGAAATTACTAGTACTACAGTTTTTCTCACGATATCGCCCTTTAGCCCGACAAAAACATGAAAACGAGACCCGACAGTACCCAGGCCTCTGTGACTTTAAACTGGCTTGCGATAACATGAAAGAGAGGCGTCGTTCCAAAAGACCCTGAAATACGATGGCATCGAGCTTTTACTGAAAACCAGTGCAGACGTTGTTTGTGTCAAAAAGACTTGCAACAACTGATCGACCTTACAATTTGAATGATAAAATAAAAGTTGGGCCGTACATATAATATTTCGACTAGCCGTTACCAGTCTTCATCTGGTAATATAGACTGGCAATAGCCAGTCGAAATATTGTGCACACTGCCCAACTTTTTTAATTATTATCAGTCACATTATAAGGTCAGATATTACAAGTCTTTTTGAAATAAAAACATTTTATGTTGTTATTTGACAACGTGCATTTTTCTATTACAAACACTGCGTGTCCTTACTGCAAACAAATATTTTTCTGTTTCGCAAATGTAGCGAATTACGACAAAAAAAATCTCGAAGTTCTTATACATATTGATGTGAAGGACATTTGAAAATTTTTTGAATCAAAACATTTAATTAAGAGCACGCATTCAGCCCCACATTAGTAGAGTGTTTCCACAAGATTCACGGATCGTGAGTACAAATAAAGTCAGTTAATTTATCTGGATGTGTGATAAGCTAGATTGGTATCGTATCAATAAACTTTTAAAGTTTGCAGAGACATTGAGTTTCGCAAAATACCCGGGGAGGCGCTGTAGGAATTGTCTTTTGAAGTGCGTTGGTCTCACAGCAGGTATTTATCAAAGAAACTGTCATTGATATCGACAGACAAAAAATACCTTTGGTATCACTGGTAGTCTCAGTCCTAAGAATGTAAAGCTGTAAAATGATGACCATAGTTAGGAAATTCGGACCGAGCATCCTATGGACATAAACGAAAGTAAATAATATTATTTAGCTTTTACACCGCCGTCTGGTTAGACTAGTTGGTAAGGTGCCAGTCTATTGTGTGGGAGACTCGGGTTTGATTTCCGGCCAGATTAACACTCAGCCCTTAAAATAATTGAGGAGAATGTGCTGCCTTTGCTCTACTGATCTGCCGAGATGGTCAGACTTTCGCGTCTTCTCGGATAAGGATGTTAAACCGTAGGCCCTCGGAGACAAATCTGTGTTTATAAATGTGTGTTTCTGTCATGTGAAAGCTCGCCGTCCACCTTACAGTGGTACAGATGGTGTCCTCAATTGGTAGGCCTTTTATACCTAAATAAAGTCTTTATTATTATTATTATTATTACTATTATTATTATTATTATTATTATTATTATTACAATGGTTACTTGGGCATTTCGTCTGCGTAAATCTTTTATTTAAAATTTCAAAATTGTTCCTCATTAGTCTTTCTTTCTAACACATTATTTCTATTTTATTTTATACGTAACCTGTTTTGTAAGGCAACTAATCTTTCTTGAAGTTCTTGAATAAAAGAGTCAATTTAATATAATAAGATACCTCGTTTTGTTGTTTGAAAAAAATCAGTAATAAATGTGATCTCTGAAAGTGTCTAATGAGACGAAAACATTTTAACAATGAAAGCTCGACCACTCGAAGCTTTAAAAAAAATGCCATTTTTCCGTCGTTTATCTGTGGGAATGAACAATCAATTGGCGGGGTTTATCAAGTATGACTTCCTGCATGGGCAGCTTTGATTGTATTTGTAAGTTACGTACACTGTACGGTCAAACTTTGGGCAGACTTGAAACTTCCTAAACAGCTTGGCTCTCTCAGTTTTCATTCAGATTCTAAAATGCTATTGAATTAAAAAATATATAAATGAATCGCTCAGTTTTAAAAATATGACAGTGATGAAATTAGGGGGAACTTTAGGAAGCATGGGGAATAATGTGGTAACTCAAAACTCGCGGCAGCTAAACTTAATGAAAAATATACAGTAAATTAAAACTCTGCGTATGAGAGCCTTACATAAAAATTTTCATTTTATAAGAAGCTTTATGCCCAAAACTTTTATTTTAAATCCTCTTTTCATAAAAGCCTATTTAGCCTAAAATTTTAAATGGGTTCTTATTTATAAAGAACAAAACGATGGCACGGAATATTTAATCGTCCTTCCCCGGCCCCAATAGCTGTTATAGAAGATGTGCCAGACATTCCGAGGCGGTCAGCGGTATCTCTGTGAGTATAGCACGAAAGCGAGG
>JANCMA020498509.1:0-10499 GCA_024336925.2 Zoanthus solanderi | reverse complement strand
CGTAATTTTTCCCTTAAGATTTTCCAGGGAAATATGTTTTTTGTCACCTACTTCATTTATCACTAGTTTTCCCGCAAATCGCCATTTTGAATTTCTGAAATAGTGCCCAGACCCTCTCGGCTTGAAATCCGGCAATGGTCGCTCCAATGGTCATGTGGATCGAAGACGCTGGGTACGAGCATGCAGCTCGCAATATGATTGGACCGCCAACTGAAAATCTAAATACGTCACCAAAATTTGCGTGCCGCTCCGCGCGTGACTTTGAAGCGGTCTCTTCCATGCAGTCCAAAAGGAACGTTGTACTTTGTATGTTTTGTTTTCGAGAATTATTAATACTGCGCTGCGAGACTCGTCAGTAACGTGAAAATTTAATCTAGAATATGGATTGTTTAAAATAGGGTAGAAAATAGAAACATTGAAATTAGTGGAAAAACGTAGAGGCAAATAATGGGATTTGACTTAGAAAAATTTAATGGTGATGTTCCTGCGGAATTTTTGTGCCCAAATTGCCACAGCGTGGTTTCCGAACCTCTGTTAGCAGAATGTTCCCATGTCTTTTGCTCCAAATGCTTCAAAAAGACTCTCAAACGAAACAAAGGTTGTCCAACATGTGGGATGGAGGTCTCCCAAAGCCGATTTCCGTTGAGCCTTGAGTGGAAAAGAAAGTACGCATCCCTGCAACTTAGATGCACGAAAGGATGCCAAGAGTTTGTTTCGCTGGGTAATCTTGAAAAGCACCTTGTCGAATCATGCCCTTTTTCGTTGGTTCTTTGCACTAACGATGGGTGTACAAGAAAAATTCGTAGACGGGATGTTTCGCGTCATTCGAATGTGTGTTGTTACAGGGTAATAGACTGTGAAGGATGCGGGTTTCGGACACGTTATGTGAATCTCAGAATGCACCAAATTGTGCGTCAGTGTGTAAGACAAAAGAACTTGCACTCAATTATTCAAAACCAACGCGATTTAGATGCGAAGGTGAAAAAACATCGTTTACAGCTTGGGGAGGAAAGTTTCAAGAGAGAATTGGAAGACAGAGACATCCAAAAGGCGAAACTGTGGGACGCAATAGCTAGACAGAATCCCTGTCGTGTTTTGTCTGCCCCATCTAGTACGAAGAGAATGCTTGCATCTACAGCAAATCGTTACAAGATGAACTTAAGCAATCTCGAACACAACTTTCCTGATAAAGAAGACATTCATGACCTTTACAAATCGGATATTGGAGTACCCTGTGTTAATTGTAACAAGCTCTTTATCAAAGGAAGGAATCGTGAACAGGCATGCAAGTGGCACAGAGGGGCAAGTATTGGTATTATTATTTTTATGTATACCAAACGCAAACTAACCCTTACCCAAACCCTAACTCCAGTGAATGAAATTTGTATGCATAAATAAGCTAAGTACGCCCCATTAAGGAAATTATGCCTTTATTGCCACATAGTCTACATTTTACTACCTAAGGGAAAAAATGTTCCCAGTGACTCCTGGCCGTAGTTCCTGACTTTATAAGAAGTTCTGAAAAGAGCAAGTAGGTACGGTAGCGAACAAGAAAGTTATAAAATCAATAAACTCGTCCCAAAAGACTTAATTTACAATTACACTTCTCGCAATACAAATGTGCTGTGTTCAATTGCAAATGCGAAGAGCAAGTGGGCTAAGGTAAGTTTTTATACTAAATAAACTTATCCCAAAGACCTAATTTACACTTTTCACAAAAAAATGTGTTGTTTTCAAATGTGGAGAGCAAGTTAGTAGGTAAGTTAAAATCAATAAACTCATCCCAAAAGACTTCATTAACACTTTTCATAAAACAAACCTGTTGTTTTCAAGTGTAAACTTTTTTTATTTGATTTATACTGTACATAAATGCAGACATTCCACATATGAAGCCACCAAATCTTGTGATATCAAAATTTTATCCCCCAGTGAGATTTAAAAATTAAAGTGCTTTTAAACAAAGGAATCTCGATACAGTAAGACCACATAATGTTCAAACTGCCATAAAACAAATTGTACCCAGTTAGTGATTATAATTAACATAAATTTAACAAGCATTATATACCAAGTATGTTCATTAAGTGGTATGCAATTTGGTTTTGTTAGAATTTTTAGTTTATTAAATTTTTCAGAGTTTTTGAACCCTTGGTTAGAAATGATAGTTGACAACTTGATCACCCAGAATTTCCAGGAAGAAGAAATGTAAAATGTACTAATGTCGGTAAGATCCTTGCCTTCCGACCATAAGGTCCCCAATTTGATTCTGGCTCAGCTGAGAATTGAATATTTGTGTGACCTTCTTTTCTGCCTAAGCTAACTCAGCTTTCCATCCTTCCTGGTAGCTAAATGAGTACCAGCATTTGGAAGCCAAACTGTGATGGATTAGTGTCCTGTCCAGGGGGAGTCAAAGACACTCATCCACTTTAGAAACACTATAGAAACCAGTGATAAGTGCCAGCTCCATGGGCCACTAGGCTCTTAAATAATTTAGCTTAACCATTTTGCTGCCATAAGACCAGTGAAATTTTGAGATTAAGTCATGAGACTGTGAGACGCTGACATCAGGAATATTAGGAAGATCTGTAAGGTGTGCCTTATCTTGATAAACAATTCACTTTGTTTAATTCACCCAAAACAGGGCCCAATTTTAAGTCCAAAGGATAAATAAAAAAAAAAAATAAATAAATACTTTATTTTACGTCAATTGCGAAGGAAGTGGTTGCCCATTCTCCCTAGCCAGAGGCTAATGTTTAATCGCTCGACGGCTCAGATCTTGGCGTGAAAGTCGAATTTGCCTTAACTAATTATACGTGGTTGTTCTATGAAGATTCCCGTTGACTCTGACAACCATAAACTGATAATTTGAAGGCCTGTTATTAGTTAACTTTTCAACAAAACTTTATCTTTATAGGAAGGGGTGAATGTGGGGCTGTAAGCACATGGCAAGTCAAGGGGTGGGGTGGGGTTGTAAAGCACATGGCAAAAGTGAAGGAGTGGGGCTGTAAAGTACATGGCGAGTGTAGAGGTGGGGATGGAAAAATCATAATAAAAGATTAATATGCCCAAAATTCCACTCCTAAGAGTTTACTCAAAGTGACCATTTAAGATCTCCCTTCTAACTTGCAACGGGCAGGTGTGATTGGCACAGTTGGTAAGACTTCTGCCTTCCAACCACAAGGTTCCCAGTTCGATCCCTGGCTCTGCCAAGATTTGAACTAATTTGTGCGACTTTTTTCCTCCCTAAGCTAACTCAGCTTTTCATCCCTCCGGGGTAGGTAAATGAGTACCAGCATGTGCTGGGAGCTAATGTGCAATTAAATTAGTGTCCCATCCAGGGGGAGTCAAAGACTCTCATCCACTTAACACTACAGAAACCTGAGATAAGTGCCGGCTCCATGGGCCACTAGGCTTGCAACAACTGATCATGATATCCAGTGCCTTTGTTCAAGTACTTTTAAATGTATTTTCAAAAGTACTAATTTTTACTTCCCATTTGTTTTGTTTTGCAACTGGTCCATCTGGATACTTTAAAATGTAGCCGGTAAGTACACTTGTGATCAGGTGATCTTATTACTGTTTAGCAAAAGAAACCATTCATTCAAATTTGCATTTATCTGTTCATTAATGTTTTTTAATTTTGTTTATCACTACTCTGGAGTGTCAGATAAACTTCCTCCTCCTGCACTTGTTTTTTTTTCTCCCAATACTTATTAGGACCCCCCACATTTTAATTTTTGTCAACTGATATGATGCATGCATCACTCTCTTTATATCAAAAGCCAGTATTCTGAGTTGAAAACGTTTTTCATGTTCCATATTTAGACATTTTGTTTTGACATCTTTCTTTGTTTATAAATTGTTATAGAGTTTCCCAAAAGAGAACCATAGCGTTTTCTATTGTTATATTTTTTGATGTTTTTTTGTTTTAGAAGATGATTATACTCGTCTGATAAGTAAATGAGTTATTTTTACTATATTATCCATATGCCTAGAGGTTAGATTGGCTAGAAACACTAAATTAAATAAACATATTAAATAAGTTTCCAGTTTTTTCGTAATTACATTAAAATTGAATATTTGACATGTGATCTTCTCTGCTGATAGCTGAGTCAGCTTCACATCCTTTCGAGGTCAGTAAATGAGTACCAACATCTGCTGGGAGCTAACCTGCGATGGATTAATGTTATCTCCTTGGGAAGTGAAAGACTCACGTACAGTTTGCTTGACAATGTCGAAACTAGAGATATTAAGTGCTGGCTCCTTTGGATCTACTGTGGCTTAAATTTTAGCTTAAGATTTGTATTTAAATCTGAGCAATTAAAGAGTTGAGAGTTGACCAAAAGTATAGCAAGAAAATAGTTTCAGTTATTTGGATTATTTTTCTTTTTTCAATTTTTTTTCTTGCAGAATATAAAACTAAAATATTATTAGTTTAGCTACACTTTGTTGTGATATAATAATATTTATACTGATGTTTATTGTTTCTGACTTGTTCTTCAATCTAATTACAGATTGTGGATGTGGTAAGTAATTTTAACTTTTTATAATAATTTGATAACAGCTGTGTGTTACCCTGTAAAATGACATAGCCCTTTCAAAAAAAGAAAGCAGCATTTTGAAGTTTAGACGTTTCTTTTTTTATGGTAATGATTTAAAAATTATTTTAATTTTTAATTTGTGTAATTCATACAGTATAAATTGTTGCACTTAGACAATAAGCCCTTCAGAGCAAAATTAAAAATAAAATTTAAAAAAAAAGGTTGGAAGGGACACTTTTAAAATGATTTCAACACTTTTTCTCACAACTTTGACATTTTTGTTTACTTTAATACTGTATGGAGCATTCAGCAAGGCTTAATATGTTTTCCATAAATTTGTTTATGAAATAAAAAGAGTTAATTCCAAATATATCTTTTTTACTGCTCCCCTTCCCCCTTATCAAAAAACCTTAAAGCATAGATGTCGACAGTTAAACCTAGAGAGATCCTTGGCTACTATTTTCATTTGAGTCTTTTCATGTTAACTATATAGTCTTGTTCGCTGTCTTGAAATACTTTGATGGCAACATTACATATTAGATTTTTTTTTGTTTTATGGTAGTATAGATAGCATTGCTATTAATTTATTTATAATAGATTAATTTTTGGTTTCAATTGCTTATATATGATTCTTGTTTTTTCTCTTTAAAATGGCGGGATGGAAATTTGTCACCAGTTTGTAAGTTTATTTTTTACATTTTTTCTTACTGTAGATTTAAACAAAAGTGTTATATTTTTGTTTCAATGTTTGAGTCTTACAGGAAGTTTAATAGTGATTCAAATTTTAGTATGTGATATGAGATATATATTTTATAGACTCTTTGTCTGTATGAATAATAAGTAAATAAAAGTACATAGACGATTAGTTTTTTTTTTTTAAGTTTTACATCAATTAAATTAATTTCAAATGGTTTAAAACCAAACTTATATGGTAAATAGTGTCAAATTATTTGTCAGAGATAGTTATTGTCAGAATATATACATGCTGGTAATAATATAAAGTTTTCATCTCGATAAAAATAATTGTTAATAGTAAACTTGATCCTTAAAAGTCGTGTAGGATAGTTCTGAATATAACTAAGGCTATATTTTAAAGAAAAGACAATATGATTTAATAATTTATAATTTATTAGTAATAGTGGTGACGAGGATAATGGAACTGGAAGTACGAGCTAGCTAGTCTAAAAGACAGGAGTAATTTAATTTGATAAGATAAGTCTGAAAATTACAAAAAAAAATAGAATTCTAATAATGATGAAAATATATTTTCCTCCATTCCATGTTCTGTTTGTGTCACTGCCAATTCAACTACAAACCAGGGGGTAAGTTGTGTTGTTTTGCAGTAATAATATCAATACATACATTACACCCATAAATAATTATAATAGAATAACATAAAAGTACTACTTGTAGTACAGTGATTGTACAAATTTTTAAAGTTAATAACTATAGTGATGAATTATATATTAAAAGTTCAGATGAATTCCTGTTTTAAACTCAATCAATCAATCCAATTTTGATCTGGGTTTATCCAGGCTGTAAACGGAGGTGGCCGGATTTATGCCACTTTAACAGCAATCTCTCCAACTCTGGATCCCACTCTCCATTTTGCTCGATTCATGGCATCCTCCTCCAGATCAACACTCTTGCTCTCCTTCTCCACTTGCGTCTTATGTCTGTATATATGTTTCAAAATGAAGAAATTTATTCATCATGTTTATATACAGTACTTAATTGTAGTTTGTTGTCGCCACTTTGTCAACAAAGCTTTAGTTAGTAAAATGTTGCATGTGTTTATGTTATCTTGATATTTGGTATGTAACATTGTGTGTCCAGGGTCCCAGATTCGCAGTCGTCTGATCACCCGAAATGACCATAAACTCTCTCGGACGACCAAGAAATGTTGATTGGTTGGTATTACTGTGAGCGAGCGCAGAGAGCGAGCAGCAACACTATTCTTGACGATTTGGCCGAGTAGGACTGCGTACGTGCTTATAGCCGTTTCAACTCTTTGCTCTTCTGAATATGTCGTTCATTGATCAGCAGCAATAGTCTTATCACTAAGCGGGAAGTGTGATTGTGACAGCATGTTTGTTTCGCCGGTGAAGAAGATTTTTCGAGAGCAGAATAGCGAGTAAAATTGAAAACGATTATTGAATGTTAAACAGTACGTTATATATTAGTGGAAGCACTCATCAAGTGACACTTACGGTTTTAGCGACGCGTATCTAGAGGAAAACAATGTGCTTTTATAAGGCTTTTAGCTCTTTTGTGCAAGCTCGTATGATCTTTCGCAATGGACGCCCGCACTTTGGATTAGCTTATTAACAGCAGGAGATGCCATGTACCAAAAGGCTTTTCAAGAGCGAGCTATTTCAGATATTTCGCTTATTTTATTTTTTACCCGGTCATTTTATTACAGCTGATCCAAACATACCAGGCCGACTTCAAACTAAGGCACCAACTAGTTGAGTTTTGTTACAATTCTCTCACTTTTGTTATTTAACAAAACGAATAACAAAAAAATCTATCGTATCTTCTCTGTTTATCTGGCATCATATTGTTTAGTTCTCACATTCTAGAATAGATTTGTTTTATATACTTGCTGGACCAAATCTCCCACAATGCGCACGGTATCTCACTTTTGATAAAAGCAGCTAGTCCTAAAAGTATTATGTCACAGTACATTTTTTAGTATTAAGTACTAAAGTCATTACTAAGATACAAGTGAATAAAAATGTAAAATAAATGGAGCATTGAAAACAGCATAGTCGTTTAATATATTCGTTTGAGAAATGACCCAGAAGAAAGGATGTTGACGTTATTAAATTCATTTTTTCATTACCGTTTGTTTTTGATTTCTGGCTGAGTATAAAACTGAATTTGAAAACGTTGCTTTCCTACTGTCATTATGGAGCCCTGCTGCTGGTATCCATGTGTGACGTAGGTCATCGAAAATTACATACAATGCTTGGCAAATTAACTCACTCAAAAACAAAAATTAAAAAAATCACATTTTCGTGCTTGTTTAGAAACACGAAAGAAACTTTTCGGGTTCCGGGGTGTAGTTTAAACCATGATATACTTATGCCTATTATTTGTCACGAACCAAGCCTTAAGAAATAGCTACTGATTCCAGAATCTTCGCGTGGCTATTCAGTGATTGAGTTCTACCTAAACCTATCTACATTATTGTCGGCTTTTCTTCTAAAAAAAAAAAGTTTTAATAACAAATTTGTCTGTTATAAACAAACATCAAGTCAAACTTTCAGAAATAATTAAGTGAGCATCTTGTTTACCTCGTGAAAGAGCTTGTAAATAGGTTTTGTAAACTAAATATATAGGTTTTCGCACGGCCTAATAACTGACAAAAAGCATTTATGATTTCGGTTTTGCATTTGTAGTGCCCGATATTGTTAGGAAAAACCTTTTTGGAAACCGTAAAGTTCTTTTTCTATCTTACTTAGTAATTGATTGATGTCGATTTCGTTTCTTTTTTTTAAAGTTTTGTGCTCGTACCGGGTCTATGATATTGGCATGCCGACAGCACTGTTGGTAAACTGCTCTAACAAATTAGGAATACAAGTACGGAAACAAAAATGATTAAAATGATTTGGTAACAAAAAGGGTACGTGGATCTATTAAATACACACATAGGTACTACAAAAACGTCGCTGCCTAATTTCGTTTGTGAAAATTTGACTCAAGAATTGTTACGTAAGTTCATTGTGTGCTATATAAGTATCATCTCAACAAGTGTTAATAGAATTGCTTCCAAATCAGATTTTTGTTCTATAATGACCTAATATATTATTTTGGGTTCTCTCTGTTATTTTCCACTTTCAATTTCAAGTTTGTTGCATTTACTTTCGCTTTGTCATGGTCTTTAGCAAATGCACTTCATATCAGTAGAGAATTCTTGCAAAGCAACGAAGCCATAATTCTTTGATCTTCTTACCTTCAGAGTATGAGTCCCAGCATAGCACCAGTGCACAGATACACAATAAACGCATAGTAAAGAACTTGTCTAAGTTGTTGTCATGAGACTGTTTCATCTAAATCATTTTTAAACTCGCTTGGTTTTCACGCTGTATCACTCAATCATATGTGATTTTGTTTCAGCTTCACGAAAAGGCTTCGAGGAGTCGTTCACTTTGCGATGTGTTTTTGTCAAAGTTTGGGCTTAATTTCATGCCGGCGACTTTCAATTTCGCATTTCTTTCTGCTAGACGTCATATGCAAATTCAGCTGTTTTGTCTTAAACGACGAGCGCCTCAAATTTGGGATTCAAATTTTTCTCTTTAGTTGATTTATTGTGAAAAGCTTTTACAGGAGGGTTGATACCCATACAAATCCTTTTGTCTCAGAGCCTGTGGGCCATCAACCATTAACAAAACTTTTAAATATAAACATGATAAAGATTCATTAAATATCCTTAAAATCGAATTCCTTATTTCAATTGATGTGTTTCTTACGTAGTTAGATCCAAAGTTTCAAGTGTCAGTCATTCAATACAGTTAAGATAATTAAACAAATACGCTGCTAAGACGTTTTTAAAAAGTTATAACTGATTGCAGAGGTGGTAAGTTAATTTAATTTGCTGTGTTTGAAGTGAATGAAAACTTGAATGCAATAATATAATGTTTTTTGCTAAAATCGCGAGCAAAGAATTGAATTTTAAATTTGTAGGTAATACCTTTAGTTAACCGTGATTAATCGACTCCGCTGATAATTTAATAAGCAGAATTACTTGCATCGTCAGCAAGATTTTAAAATAAAATTGTTTAAAATCTTAATGAATTATAACCGGAGAATTCGTATTAAGTTATTCGTCAAAATTGAAGCAATACCCATCCATTAAGAAATACAAAATTTAGCTACCGTGTTTGCACAGGTAAATGCAAACTGGGCTGTAATTGGGAGAATTTAAAAGCGGATGATACAAACACAAGGCTGAAGTGCAAAATGCTAAATTGTACAACGTTTAATTACTTGTCTTAGTTTTTAAACTGTAAATCTAGGATTGAGGTTGAAACAATGCTGCTAAATCTAATATTAATATCTCAAACTAGACTTTTATAAAAACACTAACGATTTGGAGTTATTGTTTTTGACAGTTATATGATCCCGTTATTTTCGCTTAATCTTAACTCAGGCAAAACGATATGTACAGTGCGTGTTATTTTACCTTTTTGTTGTTTTAAATAACTTCTGAAAATGCTTTCAAAATGGGTTTTGAAATAATGCTTTATACTAATAATAAACTTGGGATTACTTCATTTAGTTCTCTAACGCTTTTATTTTACATGTCCTTACTAAGAAATGAGTTATTTCGTTTGTTTGCCTTGCAACTGTCAGAAATTCAAACACAAAAAAGGAGATGAAATTTCATTTGTTACTAAGAAGTTGATGCACAATGTTTGTTTTTGGAACATTTTCTTCAGTTTTCCTTGAAAAGCCTTGTAAACGTTCAATAATGAGTTTCCTATATCGTTATTTCATTTCTCAATGGCAGCGTTTAAAACTTCTTTTTGGTTATGTTTTGCATGGCATTTTAAATTAATTTATGTATTATATAGATTTTTAAGAAATAGTTTTCATACAAAGTACAGCTGTAAGTTCTTAATTCCTCAACAGAAAGCCAAAGCAAGTCACTATATAACCACAGGAAAACGACACAATCTCGAAGCACTGTTCGAAATAACACTGGATAAATCTGGATAGAACGCAGAAATAAATGTTCTAAGTTAGATTCTCACGGTTTTCTCAACGATAGATTTACTATATTTTCAATCTCACACTTCACCAATTTTCAAGAAACTTAACTTATTAAAATTGAAAGATATAGTTGAACTTTACACAATTATATTTATGCACCAATATTATAATAACCGTCTTCCCAAATCATTTAATGAGTTTTTCAGTCTTGTGAAACATCGGCACCAATACAACACTCGACTT
>JANCMA020498400.1:0-10499 GCA_024336925.2 Zoanthus solanderi | reverse complement strand
CTAAAAAGGTGAGAAATTTCACTTTTAACATGACATCCTTTTAGTACTTTCAAAAAGTCATTTATTAAATTGTTTCTCGTTTTATCATAAAGCAAAATCGCTTTATGAAGTTTGATATTTCAGCCTCGTCAATTCCAAACGTGAAAACCACATGTCAGTGGATAGGTAGATAGTTATAGTTCATAATCACCCAAGGGTCGGGCATTTTGACAACAATATTTTGCCCGAGGGTGGGGGAATTGAACTTTTTTTTTTTCAAAATGCCAAAATCCCCACCCATTGCCCGACAACCCCCCCCTCGGGCTTAACATTGATAGGTGCATTACTGAAGAATTGATTTTGAGGCTCGCTATCTGTTGCCTCATCTAAAAATCTCAACCAGAAATCTTATTATTGTAAAAACAACCCACCTCCTGCAGCAAACAGTTGTGTTCCGTCAGCTGAGAAAGCTACAGTTTTTACCGAACCATTGATTTTGAGATTTGCTATCCACTGCTTGGTCTACAAAATAAGTTATTAGAAAATTAATGTAAGTGGATTGAAAATGTGTAGTACATATTCTATGTTTATTTTATTTTATTTTTATTCTAACGCTAAGTAATTTGAACATTATGTGGAAAATGTAAATGTTTAATTAAACGTTTAGCTCGTTTTGAAATCGACAATTAAATCAAAGAATCATGTTTGTTCTTCTTTCACTTCCTTATTATACCATTTTTTATATCCTGGGTTTTATAATTAAGATATTCCAGGGTTGTATAATGAAGATGTTTGGTTGTTCAATATATAATTAGACCTTAAAGACAAATATTGAACCACGCAACAACCACGGGGCTGAAGGCCAAATGAGCTTATTACTGGGAACCAATCAATAGACCAACAGGTCCTATTGTTTTAGTGTCACTTACTAGTTAAATAGAAACAGTTTTAATATTTTGTCACTCCGATGAAGGACTGAAGTCTGAAACGTCAGTTTTTTAACAAACTTCTTTTCACTACTGTGAATAAGTTAAATTTATAAAACTGTTTCTATAGAAACACCGACCCAACATTCCATAAAAGCCCATTTGAGCCACTGCTTATCTCCAGTGTCCATAGTGTTACGCGGATGAGAGTCCTTGACTCCCCCTGGATGGGACACTAATCCATCGCAGGTTAGCTCCCAGCAGACGCTGGTACTCATTTACCTGCCCCAGAAGGATGGAAAGCCGAGTTAGCTTATAGGTGGAAAAAAAGGTCACACAAAAAGCCGGGAGCAAACCATAGAAATTGTGGTCGGATGACAGAGATCTTAGCAACTGTCCTTTTCTGAGTCCATTATCCACGATCTAAGATATTAGAAGTCTTCTACCCTTTGATGTTTGCTACAGAAACACATTTCAGATTGTGAGAGCGTTCAGTAGTGTCAATGTACTCCTTCTTGCTCTTTCCGTACGCTACTATGAGGACAACAATCAACGAACCCCCGCCGTGAACAAACTTGAAGTGCTTCGTACGTCTTGCCCGATACAGGGCCCTTGGAGAGGCCGCAAGATTGGAGGAGGGGCTAAGGCAAGAACTTTCTATAGTAGTCCGGCGAAAATTTTTAAATTTGTGTTGCTGAAATCACTAAAATTTCAAAACATGATATATTGCGCCCTTTGATTTATACACTTAAAATATTTAATTGTCATAGGAAAGCTCAGATTTTGTACAGTAACGCAATTAGCATTTAAAATTTTTTTCGAGCAGGGGGTAGGATGAAGCCCCTCCTCGCTCCTTCCCATTCCTTCTCCTTTCCCTCCAGCGGGCCATATTCATTCATCTAGCGATTGCTTTCAGTTTTATATCTTGAAACATTGACCATAAAGAGATCAAGAAAACTACTTTTTGACTAACAAACTGTGTTGAGACGCGACGATTAAATGCTTTTTTTTCCAGGTTTTAAATTGGTTGAAAAAGTACAACTTAACTGTGAAGCTACCATCACTTGCCGGTTCACCAAAACGACTTCACGGTGTACCATTCTCCCTCACGGAAGAGTTCGTAGCTGTTTATCGGATGCATCCTCTCTTGCCTGATTATTTAAAGATTAAAGACATCAGTAACGGAAAGGTTTGTGATTAGAAGTTTGGGCAGACATGGTATAGGCGTTTCGGTCTTTCTTCACCCTTGTTGATTTCTTACCATTCGTGCCCAGTCTCTAGTAATGTTTAAAGTGAGATTCACTTTATAATACGAGCACAATACGTATTAGTTGAAATACAACAAAGTTGACGTTTTTGTTCAAGGTGTGGAAAATGATATAAGCAGCTCCTGTAAATGGTTTTATTAAATTCTGAATATTTAAGAGAAAGAATTGTTTAGATATGTTAAACAGTCAAGCTTTCGAAATAAAGCTTTCGAAGACATCTGAAGTTAACGTCACACTATTTCGTACTATATTAATTACTGGATTTGATTTAAAGGGTTATTTAGAGTTAGATAGTTAGAAATCACCACAAGCTTCATTTAGGAGCTAAAAACAAGTATCATACGGGTCGGTATTCTTTGTTGCACGCGGCCTGTAGGACCTATACCGCTTAGAGTTGGTAAAGAAACGATTCATTTTCATGTGGCAACGACGCACCAGACCCTATTACAAAGGTTTGAATTAATAAACGCATTGTTCCTCGTATATGAAAAGTGTTCTTACATTATAATTAATGTAAAATCGAAACTTTCTAGTACTTCAACACCGAGATCAACCGTCACTCTGCTTAGCAGGCTCACACAGAATATACTAAGGTATATTCTATATTATTTGTAAAAAAAATAAGGCAAATGCTGTCGAACAAAGGTTTGGTATAATTCGGATTGTTTTATCGATTGTTTGCAATGGTTCTTACGATTATTTTCTTTCGTCTTTGTTCATTCTTCAAGCATGTTCCCTTTTGTATTTTTCTGTTAGATGTCAATATCCGTTCCGCAAACCAACATATTTGCAGAGGTTCAAGTGGGAAAAGAGTAGTTGAATAACTTACCGTTTAGTCATGTTAAATTTATTCCAATAATTTTTCCTCGATGCACGAGCTTTTAAAAGCAAATACGCGTTGGACCTCAGGGGCAGAATTAATCTGTTAACTGTGTGAGATACCTACCGGCCAATTTGACATGGGATTGGGGTGCACCCGGCTAGACTGCAGGGGTAAGAGATTGGAGATTGGAGTTTTGAACATAAATTGTGATATTCAACGCTAAATGTACACGTCGCCAATCTTTTGGCCCTCGAATCGTTCGGTAAAAATACGTGCTCACGGCCAAATATTTGAACGAAAATAATGCATATACTCGACCTTAATGCAAAAAAAGAACGTTGCAAAATAATGATTTTGAACGCCTAATACTTGTAATGGTAAGAATAGTGTTTTTAGACTTACAGCATGGCTTCCACGTAAACCTTGTTGGGCTATTACAAACTTACCCTGGATAAATAATGTCGTTGGTTGATTGGTTGATTGATCGATTGATGGGTTAGCTAAGCAAACTCCAAAGTGTTTATTAAACCGGTTCGAATTTTGGGAAAGAAACAATTTTTATGAGGGCTAGGCAAAATGGTGGACTTCCTTTTGTTTTAAAAATTATCATTTTCATGTATTTTGATTCATGCTCGTCTTTGCGTCTAGATTAAAAGTGGCAGAATTGACCTTGTCAAGTATTCCTTTGGCAATGCTAGACGAGTGATTGAGCGCTACGGTGATCGTGACGTCATTTATACTTTTGGAAAGGATCATCCGGGAGCTTTGACCCTCCATAACTATCCTCAAGCCCTCACGTGCCTGAAATTGCCTCACCATCAGCAATATGGCGAGGTAAAAGGAGTGTAATAATTACTGTAATAAAAATACTTCTTTATTTCAATATGATTTTTAGTACGAGGAAAGAGAACATCGTTGATAAATCTAAGTTTTGATCTCATCAATGGTGTTGTTAGAACAGCATCGTCAATTGGCTAGTTGGATGACTTGAGTCAGTAATTTGATGTGATTTTATTAAGTATTGTATTGTTCAAACGCAAATGACGTCACAATTTGCGTAAAGGCCCGTTCAAAACGGATCAAACATGTTAGTCAAGCATTATCCAACACTGTTGGGCTGTGTTGGACGGTGATTGATCGTTGTTGGATTGTGCTGGATACTGGAGTGTTCAAACGAATCCAACACCATCCAACATTGTTGATTTTGATCACGCGAGCGAAAATGTTGGACGATGTTGGATGAAAAGTTTGAACATATTCAAACTTCATCCAAAATCGTCCAACAACGTTCAACATGTTTGATTGTGCTGTTCAAACGGGCCAAACATGCTGCGTCCAAAAATGTTTAATCCGTTTGAATGGACCTTAAGCAAATTTAACTGATATTAACTATTCAATGTTCGTGTAATTTCACAACCGAACTGACCATGAAATGGTGAGGACAACAAGGCGAATCAACGGGTAAATATTTATCGATTTTAGTCTTTTGTCAAACCAGGGCCCAGTTGTTCAAAAGCCGATTAGCACTAACCCAGGGTTAAATATTTAACCCATGGTCTGGTTTTCAACCTTACCTGGAAGGATTTGAGTTGCAATTTTGGGGTGAACAGGGTTTTTTCTTTTAAACTCCAAACAGTATTCTTAAAGAAGCGTTAACCTTTCCTTAAAGAAGAATTTGCTCCTTGAATTTTAGCTTAACCCAGGGTTAAAGTTAACCGGCTTTTGAACAAGTAAAGGAGAAGCGTTATGCTTGTGGGATGTGGCTGGAATATTGAATATAACTGTGTTGTGGTAATGACACAGCTACTAAATAGGGCACTATGGCCTCGCGGGTCAGAAGGACTAAGCCCGTACTGTGTTCATGTCTCTGGTTGATAACCTGAACGGGCTTACTATCTTTTATGCAATATTTAGTAAGGCCTTCGCGCTCATTTGGTGGCTGCAGCCACCTTTTGGGACTTTTGGGTCAGTACGGTTTAATAACATGAGTAAACAACAAAAACTTGCGTGTGTGTCAATATATGAAAGTACTATCATTATAATCTCAATGTTTCCTCATTGAGACAGAAACTGCTATCTATGACCTCTTAACCCAGACCAACTTCAAACATAAGCGCAGCAGTTTGCCTTTGTTTGATGGTCATCACGTAGATTGAATCATTTGGGTTTGATGGACCTTTAACATTTTAGGTATTTTCAGTAGACCCTGTAGTCCGTACGAGGCTAAATTTAAGATTTAGTAAAAGTGCAATGCTTGTGGGATGCGGCTATGAAGATAAACATCAAGTGTAGATAGGAAAAATGTGTTAGTAGCTAACTTGAAGCCACTATGGCCACGTTGGTAGCAGACTTTACCCCTATATCTACCATAAAAAAATAGTGAGCCTGATTGCTAGCAGCCATGGACAGCTGTTTTGGCCTTTTTAGGCCTTATCCATAGATACAGTAGGAAACAGGCTCAGGTTCCCAAAAAGAACATAAAATTTATTAAAAGCGCAATGCTTGTGGGATTGGCTATGCAATGCTGATGAGACCTAAAAAGGCCGAAACAGCTGCCCATGGGTGCTAGCAATCAGGCTCACTGATTTTTTATGGTAGATTTAGGAGTAAAACCTGCCACTAACACGGCCATAGTGGCCTATTCGTGGCTTCAAGTTAACTAGCACATTTGTGCTATCTACACTTAAGTTTAAGATTTGATCGGTTGTGAAATCGGAAATTTCTTCCTACAGACTGTTGACCTTGCTACAATTGACATCCTGCGAGACCGTGAACGTGGTGTGCCAAGATACAATCAGTTCCGTCGTTTGTTGCGCCTGAAACCTGCCAAGACGATCGATGACATCACAACCAACAAGGAACACGTGGCTTCAATGAAGGAGATCTACGGTAATGACGTAGAGAAGGTTGACTTTTTGATTGGTTGTCTGGCTGAAGAGCCTCGTCCTCCTGGTTTTGGATTTTCTGAAACGCAGTTTGTGTTGTTTCTAATGATGGCCAGCAGACGAATAGAGGCTGACAGGTGTGTACCATATAATTGTCAATCGATCGTGTTTTCAATTGTTCTCCATCTAAAGTCCTCATTCTTGTACGCAGGCTCATTTCACTGACGTGAAAAGACCCTGGTTGCGGCTGGTTACGTGCCACGTGGCAGGACACCAGGGCAGGCTGGCAGAGGAGATGTCACTTTGACAGTTATGATATAACTGCTAGTCTATACAAAAATCTCAATTTGTTTAACGGCAACAGAACATATAGCAAAAATATTTTAGCGGGCTTAACAAAGAAGTGGATTCTGATCATTCGAATTAAGCACGTAATGCGTCGCTGTTAAGCTTGTTTCACACTAGCGACATAAACACAAGCGCAAGGTGGGTACGTATACGCAAGAAAAAGGAAAATTTTGTTTTTCTTGTGTTTGTCTTGCGCTTACGTTTTGTCGCTTCACACTAGAAGATTTCTGACGCAAATGCAATCGCAAGCACAAGACAAGCACAAAAATAACAAACAAAATTTTCCTATTTCTTGCGCTTGCGCTTGTGATTACGTTGCTAGTGTGACGTAGGCTTTATTAACTACTTAAATATGTTTTAGAAAACCTCAATAATTACTTTTGCATCTTTGTGTAAGCCTTGCGATCGGCGACAAGACAATAATGAGCAACTCAGTTATTCATGACAGAGCATTTAAAGCTTTGATGCGAATATTTTAATAACAATATTAAAGTGTTTCATCTTGCAAATAAGGTATATTAACGAGCCAAATCATTGTGCAGCTACATGCAAATGAACACAAAAATTATTCTGATTCTAATATTTTGTTTTAATTTCAAATTTTCTTAAATTTACATCAGCAAATTAAAGCGACTATATCTACCATAGGAGACTGTAGGAAAATATATATAGTAATTGACATCATTTCTAAATATTTTAGTATCAGTTGCAGCCCATCAGTGGGCTATATCTACACAAATTCTGCATTCTGATTGGCTAAGGTACTATAGAGTTTTTTAGTCACTGGCAAAAAAAGTTTTTTTTTTAAAAAATTGATGGATTCTAGTTAAAATGTTTGTTACTTCTCGTTTGCCCCTCTTTAAACATTTTAGCAAATACGTAGGTACATAGAATTACTTGTAGAAATTCAACAAAAGATACAATTTACCAAACAGGTTCCTTACTGACGACTTCAATGAAAAGTTTTACACCGAGGAGGGATTAAAGTGGATTGCTGAAGCGAATATGAGTCAAGTTCTTATGAGAGCATTTCCTCACGTGGAAGAACTACCGAACTTACTTAGCACAGTAAATAACGCCTTCTTCCCGTGGAAAGGAAATGTTTTGTAGCCCGAACAGCCCAAATTCATACCGCTTGATACATCAAACATTTATGTGATAGTGACTGTATCTTCGAGGATTATTGCGTTGTAACCACAGTGATGATGGTGTAAAATTATGGCATGTGTAATGGGAGATTTAGAAAAATGCTAAAATAATAAATGAGAAATTATTGCACTGAAAACTCTAACTCGTCTGTGTTGCACATTAAAGGGTGGGAGAAAAAAAGTCTTGATAATTGTTTATGTAACTAAATTACCTGTTTTTGCTTGGTTAAGTCGTGATTTGTTTAGATTCTGAGAGGATCAACCCGAATCCCGGTAATTTGTAAAAGGACAAAATTCACAGTTTGGAGATACGCGGAGCTTCTCGAAATTACCTTTGAAACTATTATTGTTGTTCAAATGCCGTTTGCGTTTGCCTTTTTACGAAAACAAAAGGACCAATAATTAGGGCGACCGCACAAGTTTGCAACAGCTTTTAATAAACGAACCGGAGCGCAAGGAAAGGTTAGTAATCGATCAATTGCAGTAACAATATGGCCGACCAGGATACTGACCAAAAGGAGCTGAATCCGGAGAGTTGAACCGCTGACCAGCTAAACAAGGTGCTCCTGAAGGGCAATTTTGCTTAGGGAGAGAATATTGTCCCAGAAAATTAAAGGAGAGCTGCTGCTGGTTTTAGTTTAGCAGATAATATTTGCAGTACCTTTCATTTTACTATTTAAGTAAAGTGGTTATTAAACTTGATCGGTTCTATTTTTGGTTCACAACTGGTAAGTCCTTTGTTATTCTGATAGCAGGTGGAAACTCTTGCTAAGGGAACAAAGAACCTTGCAAGTACTAATTGTGAAACGTGTAACCAGGTTTACTAAACTAAAATTTTCAGATTTGGTTTCCATTTTTTGGATCTGTGAAGACAAATCAGGTTATCAATATCAGTCCATTGGTGATATGAAGAGTGCTCCATGGGTAAGTACGAAAAACTCTGTTCACTTCTGGTGTAATTCCAAATTCAAATTTCAGGCTTCATTTAAATGTCGAGTCAACAAGATTAAGCGAATAAATAAAAGTGGACAGACTACCAAGTTTCGAACTAATTAGAAGTGCTTAATCCATTTTTAAAAACTAAATTCAATTTTGAAATGCTATTCTTTATGCAGCTACGTGTCTGTTGAGAACTTAAGGTTCATAGTTATTTCTTTCTGGTTCAGAAAAGCAACTTAATAGAATTATATTGTATCTTTTTCAGTTTTATTTGACTTGCTCCTTTGGATAAATCGTTTGAGAAATGATTTCTAGACTTGCAGTAGAAAAGCATGATGCAATCCCTTAGTGTAAAGAGTTGTTAAAACATTTCGTTCTTAAACTAATATTCGCAGAGCAAAATACCTCTGGTATGAAGCTGAGCTTTGGCATTGCTCTAAAACTGGCGATTGGAGTGTTAGTTATTTTCCAGCCAGCAGGTAAGGTGTCTTAATACAATTGTGTTGAAACTAGCATTAAAACTGATTACAATAACAAACGATTTCTTGGGTAATGAAATGATGAGAGAACAGAGACTGCGAAGCTAGGGAATTATCTTGGGTATTGCAAATCAGCAATATTCGGTACTTTGATAAAGAAAAATGTATCGTTGTGTTTTGAGCTTTGTTGGCTCAAAATATGGCTAGAGAGATTAAAAGTGAATAAATCCTGGATGCCCATAAGACAAGAGCCAATGCAGTGCGGCTTATTGGTGTGGCTGTACAAATTTATCACTGATAACAATAACAGTAAAAGTAAACTTGGAACATACACACAAAGCGCTGACCTCGTTAATGTTGCCAAATAATTCAACTGGAATGTGGTGAATCCAAAATAAGCAGTCGAGGGCTGTATCAGCCGAATATGTAATGCCAAATGTAAATTTAAATACTAATCATCTGGTAAATGTAATACCAGCCGTAAATAAAATACAAATAAGCGCGTAAATATACTAGTTTTCTAACCTTGAATGTAATACTTTTTAACCGTAAAGGTAATACAGTAATTGGAATGCCAATCAACCGTAAATGTAATAATAGGTAATTTTTATTTCTCTAAAGCAACAAAACATATAATAGCACTTTTAAAAAAGTAAAAGTAACTCGTTGTGGCAGAATCTCAACTAAAAAGGGTATAAAGCGGTGACGTCGTCGGTCACGTGACATTACAATTAAACGCGTCTGAAGCTAGTATTTAGCGCTATGTGGGGCGGCCCAACACATCATTCAGAACAGTCCTAGGGACACAGTATATAAGAAATTAAGGAATTATTTTAGTAAACGTTTTGTTCTTAATCTGTATTGAATTAATGTCATACTTAATATATACAGATGCGATTCTTACAAGTTTTTTTTATAAGACTATTAAAACAACAACAACAACAACAACAACAACAACTTTATTGACCCTTATACTTGAGAACATTGAAGTTTACATGAAATAAAAAGTAAATTTAAAAGGGTATTGGCTTCCTAAAATAACTAGAAAGTTAACAAGGCTGGGAAGCCAAATTACATAGAATAGATTACAATATTAGGGTCGAAAGAACACACAAACACACACACACACACAAAATTAAACTATAGATAACTATAAATAAACGAAATTTACAAGTCATGGGGAAAAAGACAAAGATATTAGAAATGAAACCCTGAATATGATAAGTGAAGAATTAAACGTAGAGCAACAAATAAATCAGAAATAACTGGGAAGAAACTCGTTACTCAGGGAAAACAGAAACCAAGGTGACATTAATATTGGCATAGCAATTCATTTTTTAATTTTGTTTTAAATTTACTGAAAGGGTTGACTTTATATCTTTACAGGGCGGTACAAAGCCAACTTTCAAACAACACACGTCGATCATACATCAGTGCTAGTAATTGTGAAATGTACCAACGCAACAGTAATAAAATTAATGGTCTCCGTGTCGTATGAGGGCATTGTGTTGGTTGAACTTTGGGCTTTTTTTAATCATAAAAATTGATTAAAACTTTATTACGCGTAAATAATTCAGTTAGGCGGTGTTTACATGATACCGGATCGAGATTCATTCCGGAACGAAAGTAAATTCAGTAACGTGTTTACATGAGAAAATTTAAAAAGATCTCGTACCGGAATGAAACGGCAATTACAAGCTTTGT
>JANCMA020498294.1:0-10500 GCA_024336925.2 Zoanthus solanderi | reverse complement strand
TAGGGAAAAGGAGAACAAAAACATATAACAAAGAAAGTCAACAAGTTTCCTAACCAGTCAACTCTACTAACTTTGGTCCGACAAAGGTATGTCAAGGTGTCGGTGACAAAAAATCAGTTATAAAGATCGGAGAGCAATTTACAGCCTCTAGATCTAGTGGAGGGAAGGATACTATGGAGTCCAGGGAGACCTGGCTCGTATGAATCAATAAAGAGGCGAGCCATAAAAATAGTAGGAAGGTCCTGGCTGTGGGTAGAGCATACACACATATATGTATAGTTTACGCCCTGTCCATGAGTAAGAGAAATGACTTCTCTCTAATTAACAGCACATATCTGTGACTTTGGCACAACGTGTGTCTTCTTTGAGGTTATAGTACGACTGTCTATCGAATGTTACGTCAATAATAGATGGTTTGATTGTCTTGCTTTGTTAACAAAGTCAATAGGTACTCGCTTTTGGTTTAATATTTGGACAATGTTTTTGATAGCTCTAGGGTGCGATGCATTAAAACGGTCACCTGCACCTTTTGCCCGCCCGCGAGACAAGATGCAAATGTTACCCGTCACTTGGCGGCGGGCGGGTAAACAAACATCTCCCATGCCTCATAAGTTTTTTATAGAACTGAAATATTTCATTGTTTGTTTCATAGCTAAACTCATGCCAAAAATATGGTTACGTAAATTAAACTTGTGATTCTGGCTTGTAAAGCAATATTTTTCATTGTGTAATGAACAAATTTAAGTACTGAAAAAATTAAATAGCGTAATTATTGAGAGTTTTTTGAAATAGTGAAAAAATGTTGCTTTGAGTTTGCTTTTTCTGCCGTTCAGTCCTAAAACACTTTAAAATGTTTATAATTAAAACGTTTTTGGAGATGCTCTTATTCTTTAGTCATACATGTTTTGGCCAGAGCACAAACACTCTTATTAGTTAACCAAAAACTAAAGAACGCTAAGAAGTGATTTAAAATTCTAATGTTTCCTGGACAACCAAATTGAAGCTGTAACAATACACTGTTCTCTTAAGTTTTCTTCAATCCATAAAAGATCCTTCAAAAATCAGAAAAAAATAAAAAGATTAAACAAATAATTGAGTAAATTCCTAAAAGAGAAATATTGTAACGTCCTTTTAACTTGATGTGATAATCTCTAAAAGTATATTTATAAGATTATAATACTATGTTTGTTGCTTCATTGTATTTTTAAATATTATAATCAAATTAAATACAATGAAACACAAAACCTAATACGATTAAATGGTTATTGGTCGTTGAACATAATCGAATAAAAGCTTTGTGCGAACTATTCCTAAAAAAGAAATATATTTTATGTAACTTTTATGGATCAAAAACCCTTGAGGGAATAGGATTGAAAGGCTGGCTATCAAAATGGGTGTATCAAATGCCAATTTGTTCCAACAATAATTTTGTAGTAATTGTAAAATTAATACCACGAATGCAAGATTCGTTATTGTCGAGAGAAGCATGTTTCTCTAAACACATGCAATTTACACACACGGAGTTGGTGTTGGTTGTTGAAATAGACGAACTAGCTTGCCTTTGGAGGTTCAAAGACGTTTGAAAGCCTAATTTTAGTGGTTCACTCGGCGATGTAAAAGGTGAGTACAGCAAACAAATGGTTATTTAAACAGAAAACCGAGTTAAAAACTATTTTCTAATACTTTAAATTACGTTCGATTTTAGAGGAACTTCATTATGTCATATCTTTAACAGGCACATTTAAAAATTGTTTTGACATACAAATATTTCTATTTAAGTACATGAATTATGGCGTTTGTGTTAAATTGATGTATGATTAATGTAGCGGCAAGTGTAAATGCCACCAAAATGTGCGTTACAAAACTGCTTCATTGTTTCCAGCTAACAGTTTTTCATTTTATTCTTGCAAATGCTTTGTGATCAATCAGCTAGTCTTCTGTCCAAAAAACGAAGAGAAAAGAAATTAGGTTAGTTTAGTGTGTTCTGTATCTTCTGCACTCAAATCGTCGACGTTTCAACTGAAAAATACTAAAAATAAAGTTTGAGTTTAAACATGATTTTACACTAAGTACGTTTGCCAGTAGCTGTATAAAGTTTAAGAAATTTTACTCTTTACAATATTCAAATATATTTTTTTTCAATTTAAAATAGAAAAGAATTAATACTTCTAATTTTGGCTACTGTTCAAACAAAATTCTGCATAAATCAGTATCTTCGTCACGTTTTTTTTCAAGAGCCAAGAAGAACAAAATTGCGTTTGCAGTTCTTCAGTTCTCAGCTATCGTAATCAGTGACGGACAAGTTAACTTTCAATTTAATACTCAGCTGTACCATATAAGAAACGTATTGTCATTTAAAATGCGCTTTTAAAGGAAGGATACAACTTAATCGGGAAAAACTCTTTCTACGTTTTCCAGGTAGGAACGACCGCTCTACCTTAAGGAGTAAAATGGGTGCTTATGTATTTTTAAGGTTGTACAAACAAACTTAAGAAGCTCGAGAAATTAAAAGAACAGTATTTTTGTGACAGAAAATAAGAAGCATACAGAATATTGTTACACAGCTCTCTGCTGTGAGTTTCCAGTTATGTTATCCGAACAGCTTCCAGCAGCTCAATGCTTGACGATTAGAGCAAAATACTTTGTTTAATTTGTTGACTGTTTGGCTTGCTTGTTTTATTGACAAATATCAGTTGACGTAGAAACATTGGATGCTTTTACGGTTTTTTCAAGAACGGGGAATATAAGTTCTACGTCCTTTCTCAGTTGCTGGTTGTCTGAGCGTGTTTTTCAATACTTGGCCGTTATCACAGCTTCGCCATTTTATAAAAGAGGTTCTTGTAAAAAGGTTTATCTGGACTATGTCTCATGCAAAATGAAATTCTGATGGTTAAAGATTCTAAGGCACACAGTTTTAAAATTTTGAAACACTAAAAGCTTTACACTCGAATATTTTAATGATTAGAAACTTGTAATGTATAAATTATATATATGAGGAACAAATAAGTGAAAACCATAAAATTCATCTAGTTCTTGGTTTTTATTCAATGGTGATGCAATTTACCTTTGATTTCAACTATCTTTGATCAAGTTTTTATTTTTAGTAGCGACAACCTGAAAATTCTTAACTATATAGAAATGACATGTAAAAGTTATGCAAGAGTTCTTGGCAATCCAAGTGATACATTGTGTAGGATACGATGCTTGAGCTAAAGAATGGTAGAAACAACACTAACTTGAATAAATTTAAGTAGTACTCAATATATTTAAACAGCCTGGCATTATTCTATTTGCGATCTGTTCCTGTTTATCAGACTCCTCAAAAAAGTAATTGATTGATCTTAACAGAAAAAATTAATAAAACTTATATTATGTACAAAATATTTTCCAATACAAGTGAACAATAAAAAAAGATTTACTGAAACTAAAACTAAAACTACGCTTTTGATCCGCCCGGCCTAGTTGTGATACAAGAAATCCGAACTGATCAAACTTGTGTTGTTTGTTTTTGTTTTGCCGGATCTATAAAAAGTTTAAAATATCATCTCGCAAAAAAGAAGCAAACGAGTTAAGGATTATTTTGAATTTTATAGGAATTATCATCTGGTTCAAAAGTCCAAAAATTCACATAATACTACCAATCATTCTACTCTTCAATTTAATCAACTGGTTCAAAAGTTAGGATTAGCAACAGCAATCATTTCTACTCTTCATGAAAACAAAAAAATCAATGGTCAATTTATTTGGTTAATCAGCTGGTTTTTAAAAATTATAATGAAAAGTATCAATTATTTCTACCCTTTAGGACTACCATACGGAATGGAAACCTTAATGAAATACAGGATTTCAACAACTGCCTAAAATGTTACTGAATAACACTAGTTATTGCTTATGTTATGAATGGTCGTCGCGGTTCTTTGCGCACTCTAAGCATTTGCAAAAGAAAAACTTTTGTAAATAAACGTTCAGACGGGATTCTATCCCGTTACATTATACTGGTGCAGATACCAGCTACATCAACTCTTAATTAATTCGCGACAAGCAAAATGAATTTTAGCAATAGATATATACTTAGTTTTTAAAACAACCGAGAAATTTTTTAACTGAATTCCATTTTTTCCCAAACAAATCAGGAGTACTTTTACCAGCAATGAAACAGAATCGCAGAAAAGAGAGACCGTGGAGATCAGCGTCTTATCCACAAGCGAGGGGTGAACCACTCTTTAACGTCACGACCGAATATCTTCAGGATACAAAAAAAGAGAAAGAAGACGAATATGACTGCATTTCACCGTTTGATGAATTACAAAATTTAAAACGGATCAGTTTCAAGCGTTATCGTCGATTTGCATTAATAGTCTCAGTTGCTTCAATATACATTACACTAATTCTCTCCATTTCGGGATTTATTGTGTCCTTCACGTCCCAAAGCGCGGGAGAATTTGCTTTCGCTGCAGACGCTATTTTGGGATCGATATCTTCGGCTATGATTATCTGGCGTTTTTATAACAGCAAGGAACAACTCAACCCTGAAAAAGACAGGAAAGCTTGTTTTTTCATTAGTTTGTGTTTTATTGCAACGGCTTTTATCATGCTTGGAGAAACTATTGTCAACTTGGTGGAAGAGAAGAAAGCAAGAAACCCAGACGCCATGTTGGAGATATCGATCATTGGTTTTGCTTGCTTTACTGTCCTGTTCATCATTAAATATTGGATTGCAGAGAAAATCGGTAGCACTGCCATAAAAGCTGACTCGTATGACTCCGCGGCTGGCGGAGCTAATTCATTAGGTTTGGTGGTTAGCACTTACGTATACAAGGCAAATCCACGGGTTTGGTTCTTAGATGATTGTGTAGCTCTCTTGATTACCGCTGCGACTTTAATTTACGGTGTCAAGCTTAATTACGAAGTGACTTGTGCTAGGAAGCAGAAACACAGCGAAACTAATGACAATAAAGGTATAAATGTAACAGTTTTTGAATATTTAAAAGTTATTTTTAAAGGAAAAACTTAGAAATACAGACTGGTTTTTCAATCACTACATAAAACAACATTGTGGTAATGGTTAGATTAGAAATATATATTGCCTTATCGGCACGACAAAGGACTAAACTATTCAGCTGATCGAAATAAGCTTGAAATATAGAAAAAAACGCAGTTTTTAGATTCATCTAGATCTATATATAAGATTCTTGTTGAAACACTTAAAAAATTGAAGTGCACCGGCAATTGAGTGAAGAACGTGCCTTCATCGCCGTAGGGAAAGCACAAAGCTGACGTTTAGAGCGTCACGATGATTAAAATATTATACTGCTAAAAAGGGAGTTCCAATAAATGATGTATAAAACGATTTACTAAACAAATAAAGAAGCCCAAGTTGTGCATTGGACTTTGATAGAACACGAGGGAAATAAAGAAGACCTGGTACTCTGATAAAACAGGAGATTTTTGACCAATCAGAGCGTCTGTAGGATCCTATCTATATTGTAATGTAAGTAAATTTATGAATAACTAAAAAACAAATAAATCAAAGGCAATTCAATTGAATGCTGAGCCATACTGCCTCCCCACTCCCCCCCCCCTTCCCCAAATCTTTCACTTCTCCCTTCTCCGAAAGGGAAGATAATTCAGTGATGTTGATGTCAAGTTCATATTCATTTAGTCTCTGTAATTTGTTATACTCAATATTTTAATTCTTTCATTAAAAAATTTGTAATATCTTATAATACACTAGGAGATAATGCCCCAAATCTAGCAAGTATTTCGATCCTAACCGTTAATAATTTCCATTTTTCCTTGATTCATTCCAATCTTTCAATGATTTCTATTGCCATTTCGATGAAGTAAGCACCGTCAGCTCCCTCAGAGGGTAAAAAATGCCTCCTAGAAAACTATTACTTACGAACTATTGTAAGACCTTATTAAGTTATCCCGTGTCCTAAAATCGATATGGTATCGCTTAACGTTTATTGGACTTTAAAAGGGAGGAGGTATGGGAAAGGGAGGGGAAGGGGTGAATAAGGGGGAAGGGGTAAGTAAGGAAAGAGGGGAAGGGGTGACTAAGGGGGAAGGGGAAGGGGTGAGTAAGGAGAGAGGGGAAGGGGTGACTAAGTGTGAAGGGGTGACTAAGTGTGAAGGGGAAGGGGTGAGTAAGGATGAGTAAGGAGGGAGGGGAAGGGGTGAGTAAGGGGGAAGGAAGACGGGAAGGGGGTATGGGTATTGATAGACTGATCAATTCAGTATATTTTTTTGATAGAAACTCAGCTTTATACATATATCCTCGAGTTCATTATAGGCTGAGGGATCACCTCTATTGAAGGTCACAGTGTTCGAGATAAGGCAGCTCACGAATTGTTGTGGACGTTAGTAAAGGGGAGAGAGTAAGCCGTACGATATCAGTTTCAGGACAGCACCTAAGCAATTTTTCTTTTTTTCTCTGGACTGGGGCTCGTCCCTAGTCCTTCACCTGCCTAATACAAATATACAAAGAACTTTAATACTGCAACATATATTTTTTAGTGATAAAACTTTATTTCTAACTTCTAAATTTATTACACATGCAGTCGATATTTCAGTGCATCGTGAGCAGACGGATGAATAGGGATAAATATAGACTTATCAGAGTCAAGCGATGATCGAATCATCTCCGACTTGACCATTGCCAACTTTCATATCGTGAAGGCCTGGGTACAATTGTCTCAAACAGTTCCAGTAACAGTATTTTTGACACCTTTTGACCATCGGCTAGGCTCTTCCTGATTGCGCTGGGCACTAAATCGGAACTTTTTCGAATTTGGAGCACTATTTTATATTTTCAGCACTCTTGAGTACTTAACTGACTTTTGAGCAGAGTTTGAGCATGTTTTTGCTTTTTGGGAAACATTTCAGCCTATTTTTTTATAATTTTCCTTATGTTAAATGCAATATTTGGTCTTTGAAACATTTTCAGTTATTCTATTATTATTAATTACAGCATGCGCAGCAAGGGCAAAAAGGGAGGGGAGGGGATCAACGGGAAATAAAAAGTAAAAAATAAAGAAGATTGGGGGCTGGGAAGAAGGAAAGAAATGGAATAAGAGTCCATTCCCGCACACCACCCCCCACCCCCTCCCTTTTGCGCTTGCTACGCAGATTATATGAATTATGAATAATTAATTCCACTGACTGTTGTTATGGAAATTGCACGAGCTACAGTCCTTTTGTGCACTATATCTAAATTTCAAGCACTTTTTATAAAAATCGAGCACTATAAGAGCACTTTTAAGTCATGCTTTAAGCACTTTTCGCGATTTTCCAGCGCAATTGGAACAGGCCTACCTTTGGCCGACTTTCTCAGCTGTAGTTCATTTATAAAGAAATCCCCATTGAGACGTCAAAACGCTGCTCACAAACATAGTTCACACAACAACAAAAAGGAAACCAAAAACTCATAATTTCAAAGAAATTTAAAGTCATAAAATCTTTGAAATTGCTTAAATTTGAATTCTTTTCCCTCTTGCCCCGTGGTTTACAGTGCTTTCAACTTCAAGCTGTATGAATACCATATTTGGTAAATCTTACGCAAAAATTCCAGTTTATCTATTTGGCTAAAAAAAAACAATTTCAAGACCGGTTTGCCACAGGCAACCCAGTAATAACAATAGTAGGGGTCGAGATTGAAGAGAATTTCCAATTTTTTAGTGAACGTACCTTCTTTGGCTTCTATGTTTGTTCATTGCAATTTTTTAAAGATTATTTTTTTACTTTTTTTCTCAGTTATAAATATATTCATTCTTTTTAGCGCACGGCAAAACTAAAGTGAAATTGCGCCTAGCTCATCCCCGTAATTCCTTTTAGAATAATGCTGCCGTTCAAAACTCTTCATAAACTTCCGGTTGGCCAAACAAGTCCTTGTTGAATGCAATATTTACCAAGACTTTAATGCCGTAACCGAATGTAACTAATGCAATTACAAGTGCAATCGAAGCGTCCAGAAACCACGACTTGTGTGTTTGCTGGTAAATCACTGTGCTCAAGATCAAACCAAGAGCCATGGCCGCGCCAAGGCCGGAGTCGATTGAATCTGTGCGTAATGCGAGACTCTTCAACTTATCGGCAACGCAATACTTGACGTAAAACAACCCCATGTAGCAGACAAACCCAACTGAAGAAATGATAAGTAGAGAGGTTGTTTTTTGAGGCTCCTTGTTTCCAACCAAGCAATCGATAGCTCGGCAGAACATCATGAGCCCTGATAAAATGAAACAAGCGGCAATTACTGTACAAGCTCTCTTCTCCTTCAAGGGCCCCAACCTTCCGTTCGCTCCCTTGTAAAATCGCCAAACAATCACACAAGATGAAGTCATTCCGAGCATGGCATCGAATGCAATAGCAAAAGCGGCGGAGCTATCCGATATTCCAGAACTCACAAACGAACTGACACTCAACAGTAAAGTAATGTAAGCTGAAGCTACCGAAATAATAATAGCTGCACGCCACCAACGGGTCTTCTGGTGAGCCGAGAGTTTGTTCTGTTTTACCTTTTCTTCATCATCCAACGGAGAAACGCACTGAAAGGTTCCGAAACTTTGTTCCTGTTGTTTAATTACCTCTGTTTGGCAAAGTGTTTCCTCTTTTTTTTGTGATAGTATTGGTTCTTTTGGATTGTCAGATAGTTCTTCCATTTCTCCAACAATCTGGGATGAATTCTTGGTTGTTTCCATTAAGATTCTCAATTCAAACGAAATAAAATCACTGATCGCTCTAGTTTTGACTTTACGTGTTGCAATAAATATTCTTGTATCCCAATGTGTCAAATTCATCAACTTAATTAGGGACTGAAAAGTGGACATAAAAATTTATGTGCTTTCACAAGAAAAAAACATTGCCACAATGTAAAATAAGAACAAAATATTTTTGCAATCTACATAATAATTAGTGATGAAATTTCAATATCTTTTCTTGAAGATGAATAAACTTTTATCAAAACAAACAAAAAACACATTAAAAGTTAATTGCCAATTTATACTATCCCAAGCATCAAAAGGGAAAAGTATAAATAAATAACATGATGCCAATTTCCATGACCAACCTAAAAATCTACACTAAAAAATAATATTAGTTTCTTTCAAGTTATAATTAAAACTCAAAAAAGCCCGTGTCTTTCTCTAGCTTGAGGCTCTATTGATTTATAGTCTTACAGATGCTACAGGTTTTGAACAAAACTGAGTTTAAAAAGTAAAGCAAATTGAAATCTATGTGTAGATTAAAAATAGTTCTTAACATTAAAATGCGGTTTATTCTAAAATCGTTTTATCACGAAGTGTTAAGTATAATAGAAAATTATTGACATTCGTGGGAATACAGCAGCGAAATAAAAATGACAATCTGATGCACAACTATGATTGGCTCTTTAAATTATGTGTTTTAAGATTTCACTTAGCACTTACACCATTTCTTTCTCTTTTAATTGCTTGATGACAATCAGTTGGTTTCCATATTTGCATACCGAAGTGTCTGCGCTACTCCACAGTATGCCATTTTAAAATATATATTTGTTGCGAATTCTAAAACTGTTAAACAATAATATTCATCCAATCAATAAACTCCATTTAACATTTTGGCGCCTAGATGAGTTACAAATAACATTACTAGTTTCCTTATAACTAATATTTTGGTGATAAACTCTCTGCAACTACTTCCTTGGTACCTAAGCTGCGCATGCGTAGTTGCAGAGAGTTTAAAAAATAAAAACATTAGAATTTGTATTTTGTGACATAGGAGAATTACAGTCTCTTAGCTTGCTTTAATTTGTATTACGTAATTATTGTTTCGTTGGAAAAAATATACGATATCGGGGTAAGCGAAGATCACAACACTCAAAAGTACAGCAAAGTTTTTCAAATCAACTTTTGGCGTCCTTCTGAAGCGTGTAAAGAAGTAGGAGTAGCGGGGTTAGCAAAGTTCACAACACTCACAAGGGCAACAAAGTTTTTCAAATCGACTCTTTGCGTCCATCTAAAGTGTGCGCGAAGAAGTAATTATGGGGTAAGCGAAGATCACAATAGTGAACACCCAAAAGAAAACTTCGAATCACGATTTCGAAGTAGAATCTCGGCCGATTTAAGTAAATTTCTCCTTTCGAGGAGGCCATCTAAAAGCCCCAAAAAAAACACTGTGGGAAGAGAACTCCACAAAAATATAATTTAGAAAACACTACGTCTTCGTTTTCAGAATGCTTTTTTTTATCCGTCCCGTGAGGGACTTGGTTCCAATCAAAATATGCTAATAATTTGTAACATAAAAAAGAGGCTACCCAGTAGCCTTACTCGTGCCGGTTCTAGCAAATTTTTAAATTGAATCTATGAACAATGAGAAAGAGACTTGCTGCCATAGAAATATAAATTACTGTGATTTTGATGTGTAATGTACAAGTAGTCCATTATGCATGCTGGGATGCATACATTAAGAAAACATGTGCTTGATCTGTTATGGCTGACTGTTGTGTCTTGTAATTATGAA